>OV656748.1:0-7500 GCA_927399415.1 Macaria notata | reverse complement strand
TAGGTTAGGTTAGGTTAGGTTAGGTTAGGTTAGGTTAGGTTAGGTTAGGTTAGGTTAGGTTAGGTTAGGTTAGGTTAGGTTAGGTTAGGTTAGGTTAGGTTAGGTTAGGTTAGGTTAGGTTAGGTTAGGTTAGGTTAGGTTAGGTTAGGTTAGGTTAGGTTAGGTTAGGTTAGGTTAGGTTAGGTTAGGTTAGGTTAGGTTAGGTTAGGTTAGGTTAGGTTAGGTTAGGTTAGGTTAGGTTAGGTTAGGTTAGGTTAGGTTAGGTTAGGTTAGGTTAGGTTAGGTTAGGTTAGGTTAGGTTAGGTTAGGTTAGGTTAGGTTAGGTTAGGTTAGGTTAGGTTAGGTTAGGTTAGGTTAGGTTAGGTTAGGTTAGGTTAGGTTAGGTTAGGTTAGGTTAGGTTAGGTTAGGTTAGGTTAGGTTAGGTTAGGTTAGGTTAGGTTAGGTTAGGTTAGGTTAGGTTAGGTTAGGTTAGGTTAGGTTAGGTTAGGTTAGGTTAGGTTAGGTTAGGTTAGGTTAGGTTAGGTTAGGTTAGGTTAGGTTAGGTTAGGTTAGGTTAGGTTAGGTTAGGTTAGGTTAGGTTAGGTTAGGTTAGGTTAGGTTAGGTTAGGTTAGGTTAGGTTAGGTTAGGTTAGGTTAGGTTAGGTTAGGTTAGGTTAGGTTAGGTTAGGTTAGGTTAGGTTAGGTTAGGTTAGGTTAGGTTAGGTTAGGTTAGGTTAGGTTAGGTTAGGTTAGGTTAGGTTAGGTTAGGTTAGGTTAGGTTAGGTTAGGTTAGGTTAGGTTAGGTTAGGTTAGGTTAGGTTAGGTTAGGTTAGGTTAGGTTAGGTTAGGTTAGGTTAGGTTAGGTTAGGTTAGGTTAGGTTAGGTTAGGTTAGGTTAGGTTAGGTTAGGTTAGGTTAGGTTAGGTTAGGTTAGATTAGGTTAGGTTAGGTTAGGTTAGGTTAGGTTAGGTTAGGTTAGGTTAGGTTAGGTTAGGTTAGGTTAGGTTAGGTTAGGTTAGGTTAGGTTAGGTTAGGTTAGGTTAGGTTAGGTTAGGTTAGGTTAGGTTAGGTTAGGTTAGGTTAGGTTAGGTTAGGTTAGGTTAGGTTAGGTTAGGTTAGGTTAGGTTAGGTTAGGTTAGGTTAGGTTAGGTTAGGTTAGGTTAGGTTAGGTTAGGTTAGGTTAGGTTAGGTTAGGTTAGGTTAGGTTAGGTTAGGTTAGGTTAGGTTAGGTTAGGTTAGGTTAGGTTAGGTTAGGTTAGGTTAGGTTAGGTTAGGTTAGGTTAGGTTAGGTTAGGTTAGGTTAGGTTAGGTTAGGTTAGGTTAGGTTAGGTTAGGTTAGGTTAGGTTAGGTTAGGTTAGGTTAGGTTAGGTTAGGTTAGGTTAGGTTAGGTTAGGTTAGGTTAGGTTAGGTTAGGTTAGGTTAGGTTAGGTTAGGTTAGGTTAGGTTAGGTTAGGTTAGGTTAGGTTAGGTTAGGTTAGGTTAGGTTAGGTTAGGTTAGGTTAGGTTAGGTTAGGTTAGGTTAGGTTAGGTTAGGTTAGGTTAGGTTAGGTTAGGTTAGGTTAGGTTAGGTTAGGTTAGGTTAGGTTAGGTTAGGTTAGGTTAGGTTAGGTTAGGTTAGGTTAGGTTAGGTTAGGTTAGGTTAGGTTAGGTTAGGTTAGGTTAGGTTAGGTTAGGTTAGGTTAGGTTAGGTTAGGTTAGGTTAGGTTAGGTTAGGTTAGGTTAGGTTAGGTTAGGTTAGGTTAGGTTAGGTTAGGTTAGGTTAGGTTAGGTTAGGTTAGGTTAGGTTAGGTTAGGTTAGGTTAGGTTAGGTTAGGTTAGGTTAGGTTAGGTTAGGTTAGGTTAGGTTAGGTTAGGTTAGGTTAGGTTAGGTTAGGTTAGGTTAGGTTAGGTTAGGTTAGGTTAGGTTAGGTTAGGTTAGGTTAGGTTAGGTTAGGTTAGGTTAGGTTAGGTTAGGTTAGGTTAGGTTAGGTTAGGTTAGGTTAGGTTAGGTTAGGTTAGGTTAGGTTAGGTTAGGTTAGGTTAGGTTAGGTTAGGTTAGGTTAGGTTAGGTTAGGTTAGGTTAGGTTAGGTTAGGTTAGGTTAGGTTAGGTTAGGTTAGGTTAGGTTAGGTTAGGTTAGGTTAGGTTAGGTTAGGTTAGGTTAGGTTAGGTTAGGTTAGGTTAGGTTAGGTTAGGTTAGGTTAGGTTAGGTTAGGTTAGGTTAGGTTAGGTTAGGTTAGGTTAGGTTAGGTTAGGTTAGGTTAGGTTAGGTTAGGTTAGGTTAGGTTAGGTTAGGTTAGGTTAGGTTAGGTTAGGTTAGGTTAGGTTAGGTTAGGTTAGGTTAGGTTAGGTTAGGTTAGGTTAGGTTAGGTTAGGTTAGGTTAGGTTAGGTTAGGTTAGGTTAGGTTAGGTTAGGTTAGGTTAGGTTAGGTTAGGTTAGGTTAGGTTAGGTTAGGTTAGGTTAGGTTAGGTTAGGTTAGGTTAGGTTAGGTTAGGTTAGGTTAGGTTAGGTTAGGTTAGGTTAGGTTAGGTTAGGTTAGGTTAGGTTAGGTTAGGTTAGGTTAGGTTAGGTTAGGTTAGGTTAGGTTAGGTTAGGTTAGGTTAGGTTAGGTTAGGTTAGGTTAGGTTAGGTTAGGTTAGGTTAGGTTAGGTTAGGTTAGGTTAGGTTAGGTTAGGTTAGGTTAGGTTAGGTTAGGTTAGGTTAGGTTAGGTTAGGTTAGGTTAGGTTAGGTTAGGTTAGGTTAGGTTAGGTTAGGTTAGGTTAGGTTAGGTTAGGTTAGGTTAGGTTAGGTTAGGTTAGGTTAGGTTAGGTTAGGTTAGGTTAGGTTAGGTTAGGTTAGGTTAGGTTAGGTTAGGTTAGGTTAGGTTAGGTTAGGTTAGGTTAGGTTAGGTTAGGTTAGGTTAGGTTAGGTTAGGTTAGGTTAGGTTAGGTTAGGTTAGGTTAGGTTAGGTTAGGTTAGGTTAGGTTAGGTTAGGTTAGGTTAGGTTAGGTTAGGTTAGGTTAGGTTAGGTTAGGTTAGGTTAGGTTAGGTTAGGTTAGGTTAGGTTAGGTTAGGTTAGGTTAGGTTAGGTTAGGTTAGGTTAGGTTAGGTTAGGTTAGGTTAGGTTAGGTTAGGTTAGGTTAGGTTAGGTTAGGTTAGGTTAGGTTAGGTTAGGTTAGGTTAGGTTAGGTTAGGTTAGGTTAGGTTAGGTTAGGTTAGGTTAGGTTAGGTTAGGTTAGGTTAGGTTAGGTTAGGTTAGGTTAGGTTAGGTTAGGTTAGGTTAGGTTAGGTTAGGTTAGGTTAGGTTAGGTTAGGTTAGGTTAGGTTAGGTTAGGTTAGGTTAGGTTAGGTTAGGTTAGGTTAGGTTAGGTTAGGTTAGGTTAGGTTAGGTTAGGTTAGGTTAGGTTAGGTTAGGTTAGGTTAGGTTAGGTTAGGTTAGGTTAGGTTAGGTTAGGTTAGGTTAGGTTAGGTTAGGTTAGGTTAGGTTAGGTTAGGTTAGGTTAGGTTAGGTTAGGTTAGGTTAGGTTAGGTTAGGTTAGGTTAGGTTAGGTTAGGTTAGGTTAGGTTAGGTTAGGTTAGGTTAGGTTAGGTTAGGTTAGGTTAGGTTAGGTTAGGTTAGGTTAGGTTAGGTTAGGTTAGGTTAGGTTAGGTTAGGTTAGGTTAGGTTAGGTTAGGTTAGGTTAGGTTAGGTTAGGTTAGGTTAGGTTAGGTTAGGTTAGGTTAGGTTAGGTTAGGTTAGGTTAGGTTAGGTTAGGTTAGGTTAGGTTAGGTTAGGTTAGGTTAGGTTAGGTTAGGTTAGGTTAGGTTAGGTTAGGTTAGGTTAGGTTAGGTTAGGTTAGGTTAGGTTAGGTTAGGTTAGGTTAGGTTAGGTTAGGTTAGGTTAGGTTAGGTTAGGTTAGGTTAGGTTAGGTTAGGTTAGGTTAGGTTAGGTTAGGTTAGGTTAGGTTAGGTTAGGTTAGGTTAGGTTAGGTTAGGTTAGGTTAGGTTAGGTTAGGTTAGGTTAGGTTAGGTTAGGTTAGGTTAGGTTAGGTTAGGTTAGGTTAGGTTAGGTTAGGTTAGGTTAGGTTAGGTTAGGTTAGGTTAGGTTAGGTTAGGTTAGGTTAGGTTAGGTTAGGTTAGGTTAGGTTAGGTTAGGTTAGGTTAGGTTAGGTTAGGTTAGGTTAGGTTAGGTTAGGTTAGGTTAGGTTAGGTTAGGTTAGGTTAGGTTAGGTTAGGTTAGGTTAGGTTAGGTTAGGTTAGGTTAGGTTAGGTTAGGTTAGGTTAGGTTAGGTTAGGTTAGGTTAGGTTAGGTTAGGTTAGGTTAGGTTAGGTTAGGTTAGGTTAGGTTAGGTTAGGTTAGGTTAGGTTAGGTTAGGTTAGGTTAGGTTAGGTTAGGTTAGGTTAGGTTAGGTTAGGTTAGGTTAGGTTAGGTTAGGTTAGGTTAGGTTAGGTTAGGTTAGGTTAGGTTAGGTTAGGTTAGGTTAGGTTAGGTTAGGTTAGGTTAGGTTAGGTTAGGTTAGGTTAGGTTAGGTTAGGTTAGGTTAGGTTAGGTTAGGTTAGGTTAGGTTAGGTTAGGTTAGGTTAGGTTAGGTTAGGTTAGGTTAGGTTAGGTTAGGTTAGGTTAGGTTAGGTTAGGTTAGGTTAGGTTAGGTTAGGTTAGGTTAGGTTAGGTTAGGTTAGGTTAGGTTAGGTTAGGTTAGGTTAGGTTAGGTTAGGTTAGGTTAGGTTAGGTTAGGTTAGGTTAGGTTAGGTTAGGTTAGGTTAGGTTAGGTTAGGTTAGGTTAGGTTAGGTTAGGTTAGGTTAGGTTAGGTTAGGTTAGGTTAGGTTAGGTTAGGTTAGGTTAGGTTAGGTTAGGTTAGGTTAGGTTAGGTTAGGTTAGGTTAGGTTAGGTTAGGTTAGGTTAGGTTAGGTTAGGTTAGGTTAGGTTAGGTTAGGTTAGGTTAGGTTAGGTTAGGTTAGGTTAGGTTAGGTTAGGTTAGGTTAGGTTAGGTTAGGTTAGGTTAGGTTAGGTTAGGTTAGGTTAGGTTAGGTTAGGTTAGGTTAGGTTAGGTTAGGTTAGGTTAGGTTAGGTTAGGTTAGGTTAGGTTAGGTTAGGTTAGGTTAGGTTAGGTTAGGTTAGGTTAGGTTAGGTTAGGTTAGGTTAGGTTAGGTTAGGTTAGGTTAGGTTAGGTTAGGTTAGGTTAGGTTAGGTTAGGTTAGGTTAGGTTAGGTTAGGTTAGGTTAGGTTAGGTTAGGTTAGGTTAGGTTAGGTTAGGTTAGGTTAGGTTAGGTTAGGTTAGGTTAGGTTAGGTTAGGTTAGGTTAGGTTAGGTTAGGTTAGGTTAGGTTAGGTTAGGTTAGGTTAGGTTAGGTTAGGTTAGGTTAGGTTAGGTTAGGTTAGGTTAGGTTAGGTTAGGTTAGGTTAGGTTAGGTTAGGTTAGGTTAGGTTAGGTTAGGTTAGGTTAGGTTAGGTTAGGTTAGGTTAGGTTAGGTTAGGTTAGGTTAGGTTAGGTTAGGTTAGGTTAGGTTAGGTTAGGTTAGGTTAGGTTAGGTTAGGTTAGGTTAGGTTAGGTTAGGTTAGGTTAGGTTAGGTTAGGTTAGGTTAGGTTAGGTTAGGTTAGGCTAGGTTAGGTTAGGTTAGGTTAGGTTAGGTTAGGTTAGGTTAGGTTAGGTTAGGTTAGGTTAGGTTAGGTTAGGTTAGGTTAGGTTAGGTTAGGTTAGGTTAGGTTAGGTTAGGTTAGGTTAGGTTAGGTTAGGTTAGGTTAGGTTAGGTTAGGTTAGGTTAGGTTAGGTTAGGTTAGGTTAGGTTAGGTTAGGTTAGGTTAGGTTAGGTTAGGTTAGGTTAGGTTAGGTTAGGTTAGGTTAGGTTAGGTTAGGTTAGGTTAGGTTAGGTTAGGTTAGGTTAGGTTAGGTTAGGTTAGGTTAGGTTAGGTTAGGTTAGGTTAGGTTAGGTTAGGTTAGGTTAGGTTAGGTTAGGTTAGGTTAGGTTAGGTTAGGTTAGGTTAGGTTAGGTTAGGTTAGGTTAGGTTAGGTTAGGTTAGGTTAGGTTAGGTTAGGTTAGGTTAGGTTAGGCTAGGTTAGGTTAGGTTAGGTTAGGTTAGGTTAGGTTAGGTTAGGTTAGGTTAGGTTAGGTTAGGTTAGGTTAGGTTAGGTTAGGTTAGGTTAGGTTAGGTTAGGTTAGGTTAGGTTAGGTTAGGTTAGGTTAGGTTAGGTTAGGTTAGGTTAGGTTAGGTTAGGTTAGGTTAGGTTAGGTTAGGTTAGGTTAGGTTAGGTTAGGTTAGGTTAGGTTAGGTTAGGTTAGGTTAGGTTAGGTTAGGTTAGGTTAGGTTAGGTTAGGTTAGGTTAGGTTAGGTTAGGTTAGGTTAGGTTAGGTTAGGTTAGGTTAGGTTAGGTTAGGTTAGGTTAGGTTAGGTTAGGTTAGGTTAGGTTAGGTTAGGTTAGGTTAGGTTAGGTTAGGTTAGGTTAGGTTAGGTTAGGTTAGGTTAGGTTAGGTTAGGTTAGGTTAGGTTAGGTTAGGTTAGGTTAGGTTAGGTTAGGTTAGGTTAGGTTAGGTTAGGTTAGGTTAGGTTAGGTTAGGTTAGGTTAGGTTAGGTTAGGTTAGGTTAGGTTAGGTTAGGTTAGGTTAGGTTAGGTTAGGTTAGGTTAGGTTAGGTTAGGTTAGGTTAGGTTAGGTTAGGTTAGGTTAGGTTAGGTTAGGTTAGGTTAGGTTAGGTTAGGTTAGGTTAGGTTAGGTTAGGTTAGGTTAGGTTAGGTTAGGTTAGGTTAGGTTAGGTTAGGTTAGGTTAGGTTAGGTTAGGTTAGGTTAGGTTAGGTTAGGTTAGGTTAGGTTAGGTTAGGTTAGGTTAGGTTAGGTTAGGTTAGGTTAGGTTAGGTTAGGTTAGGTTAGGTTAGGTTAGGTTAGGTTAGGTTAGGTTAGGTTAGGTTAGGTTAGGTTAGGTTAGGTTAGGTTAGGTTAGGTTAGGTTAGGTTAGGTTAGGTTAGGTTAGGTTAGGTTAGGTTAGGTTAGGTTAGGTTAGGTTAGGTTAGGTTAGGTTAGGTTAGGTTAGGTTAGGTTAGGTTAGGTTAGGTTAGGTTAGGTTAGGTTAGGTTAGGTTAGGTTAGGTTAGGTTAGGTTAGGTTAGGTTAGGTTAGGTTAGGTTAGGTTAGGTTAGGTTAGGTTAGGTTAGGTTAGGTTAGGTTAGGTTAGGTTAGGTTAGGTTAGGTTATGTTAGGTTAGGTTAGGTTAGGTTAGGTTAGGTTAGGTTAGGTTAGGTTAGGTTAGGTTAGGTTAGGTTAGGTTAGGTTAGGTTAGGTTAGGTTAGGTTAGGTTAGGTTAGGTTAGGTTAGGTTAGGTTAGGTTAGGTTAGGTTAGGTTAGGTTAGGTTAGGTTAGGTTAGGTTAGGTTAGGTTAGGTTAGGTTAGGTTAGGTTAGGTTAGGTTAGGTTAGGTTAGGTTAGGTTAGGTTAGGTTAGGTTAGGTTAGGTTAGGTTAGGTTAGGTTAGGTTAGGTTAGGTTAGGTTAGGTTAGGTTAGGTTAGGTTAGGTTAGGTTAGGTTAGGTTAGGTTAGGTTAGGTTAGGTTAGGTTAGGTTAGGTTAGGTTAGGTTAGGTTAGGTTAGGTTAGGT
>OV656747.1:10815000-10849583 GCA_927399415.1 Macaria notata | reverse complement strand
AACCTAACCTAACCTAACCTAACCTAACCTAACCTAACCTAACCTAACCTAACCTAACCTAACCTAACCTAACCTAACCTAACCTAACCTAACCTAACCTAACCTAACCTAACCTAACCTAACCTAACCTAACCTAACCTAACCTAACCTAACCTAACCTAACCTAACCTAACCTAACCTAACCTAACCTAACCTAACCTAACCTAACCTAACCTAACCTAACCTAACCTAACCTAACCTAACCTAACCTAACCTAACCTAACCTAACCTAACCTAACCTAACCTAACCTAACCTAACCTAACCTAACCTAACCTAACCTAACCTAACCTAACCTAACCTAACCTAACCTAACCTAACCTAACCTAACCTAACCTAACCTAACCTAACCTAACCTAACCTAACCTAACCTAACCTAACCTAACCTAACCTAACCTAACCTAACCTAACCTAACCTAACCTAACCTAACCTAACCTAACCTAACCTAACCTAACCTAACCTAACCTAACCTAACCTAACCTAACCTAACCTAACCTAACCTAACCTAACCTAACCTAACCTAACCTAACCTAACCTAACCTAACCTAACCTAACCTAACCTAACCTAACCTAACCTAACCTAACCTAACCTAACCTAACCTAACCTAACCTAACCTAACCTAACCTAACCTAACCTAACCTAACCTAACCTAACCTAACCTAACCTAACCTAACCTAACCTAACCTAACCTAACCTAACCTAACCTAACCTAACCTAACCTAACCTAACCTAACCTAACCTAACCTAACCTAACCTAACCTAACCTAACCTAACCTAACCTAACCTAACCTAACCTAACCTAACCTAACCTAACCTAACCTAACCTAACCTAACCTAACCTAACCTAACCTAACCTAACCTAACCTAACCTAACCTAACCTAACCTAACCTAACCTAACCTAACCTAACCTAACCTAACCTAACCTAACCTAACCTAACCTAACCTAACCTAACCTAACCTAACCTAACCTAACCTAACCTAACCTAACCTAACCTAACCTAACCTAACCTAACCTAACCTAACCTAACCTAACCTAACCTAACCTAACCTAACCTAACCTAACCTAACCTAACCTAACCTAACCTAACCTAACCTAACCTAACCTAACCTAACCTAACCTAACCTAACCTAACCTAACCTAACCTAACCTAACCTAACCTAACCTAACCTAACCTAACCTAACCTAACCTAACCTAACCTAACCTAACCTAACCTAACCTAACCTAACCTAACCTAACCTAACCTAACCTAACCTAACCTAACCTAACCTAACCTAACCTAACCTAACCTAACCTAACCTAACCTAACCTAACCTAACCTAACCTAACCTAACCTAACCTAACCTAACCTAACCTAACCTAACCTAACCTAACCTAACCTAACCTAACCTAACCTAACCTAACCTAACCTAACCTAACCTAACCTAACCTAACCTAACCTAACCTAACCTAACCTAACCTAACCTAACCTAACCTAACCTAACCTAACCTAACCTAACCTAACCTAACCTAACCTAACCTAACCTAACCTAACCTAACCTAACCTAACCTAACCTAACCTAACCTAACCTAACCTAACCTAACCTAACCTAACCTAACCTAACCTAACCTAACCTAACCTAACCTAACCTAACCTAACCTAACCTAACCTAACCTAACCTAACCTAACCTAACCTAACCTAACCTAACCTAACCTAACCTAACCTAACCTAACCTAACCTAACCTAACCTAACCTAACCTAACCTAACCTAACCTAACCTAACCTAACCTAACCTAACCTAACCTAACCTAACCTAACCTAACCTAACCTAACCTAACCTAACCTAACCTAACCTAACCTAACCTAACCTAACCTAACCTAACCTAACCTAACCTAACCTAACCTAACCTAACCTAACCTAACCTAACCTAACCTAACCTAACCTAACCTAACCTAACCTAACCTAACCTAACCTAACCTAACCTAACCTAACCTAACCTAACCTAACCTAACCTAACCTAACCTAACCTAACCTAACCTAACCTAACCTAACCTAACCTAACCTAACCTAACCTAACCTAACCTAACCTAACCTAACCTAACCTAACCTAACCTAACCTAACCTAACCTAACCTAACCTAACCTAACCTAACCTAACCTAACCTAACCTAACCTAACCTAACCTAACCTAACCTAACCTAACCTAACCTAACCTAACCTAACCTAACCTAACCTAACCTAACCTAACCTAACCTAACCTAACCTAACCTAACCTAACCTAACCTAACCTAACCTAACCTAACCTAACCTAACCTAACCTAACCTAACCTAACCTAACCTAACCTAACCTAACCTAACCTAACCTAACCTAACCTAACCTAACCTAACCTAACCTAACCTAACCTAACCTAACCTAACCTAACCTAACCTAACCTAACCTAACCTAACCTAACCTAACCTAACCTAACCTAACCTAACCTAACCTAACCTAACCTAATCTAACCTAACCTAACCTAACCTAACCTAACCTAACCTAACCTAACCTAACCTAACCTAACCTAACCTAACCTAACCTAACCTAACCTAACCTAACCTAACCTAACCTAACCTAACCTAACCTAACCTAACCTAACCTAACCTAACCTAACCTAACCTAACCTAACCTAACCTAACCTAACCTAACCTAACCTAACCTAACCTAACCTAACCTAACCTAACCTAACCTAACCTAACCTAACCTAACCTAACCTAACCTAACCTAACCTAACCTAACCTAACCTAACCTAACCTAACCTAACCTAACCTAACCTAACCTAACCTAACCTAACCTAACCTAACCTAACCTAACCTAACCTAACCTAACCTAATCTAACCTAACCTAACCTAACCTAACCTAACCTAACCTAACCTAACCTAACCTAACCTAACCTAACCTAACCTAACCTAACCTAACCTAACCTAACCTAACCTAACCTAACCTAACCTAACCTAACCTAACCTAACCTAACCTAACCTAACCTAACCTAACCTAACCTAACCTAACCTAACCTAACCTAACCTAACCTAACCTAACCTAACCTAACCTAACCTAACCTAACCTAACCTAACCTAACCTAACCTAACCTAACCTAACCTAACCTAACCTAACCTAACCTAACCTAACCTAACCTAACCTAACCTAACCTAACCTAACCTAACCTAACCTAACCTAACCTAACCTAACCTAACCTAACCTAACCTAACCTAACCTAACCTAACCTAACCTAACCTAACCTAACCTAACCTAACCTAACCTAACCTAACCTAACCTAACCTAACCTAACCTAACCTAACCTAACCTAACCTAACCTAACCTAACCTAACCTAACCTAACCTAACCTAACCTAACCTAACCTAACCTAACCTAACCTAACCTAACCTAACCTAACCTAACCTAACCTAACCTAACCTAACCTAACCTAACCTAACCTAACCTAACCTAACCTAACCTAACCTAACCTATCCTAACCTAACCTAACCTAACCTAACCTAACCTAACCTAACCTAACCTAACCTAACCTAACCTAACCTAACCTAACCTAACCTAACCTAACCTAACCTAACCTAACCTAACCTAACCTAACCTAACCTAACCTAACCTAACCTAACCTAACCTAACCTAACCTAACCTAACCTAACCTAACCTAACCTAACCTAACCTAACCTAACCTAACCTAACCTAACCTAACCTAACCTAACCTAATCTAACCTAACCTAACCTAACCTAACCTAACCTAACCTAACCTAACCTAACCTAACCTAACCTAACCTAACCTAACCTAACCTAACCTAACCTAACCTAACCTAACCTAACCTAACCTAACCTAACCTAACCTAACCTAACCTAACCTAACCTAACCTAACCTAACCTAACCTAACCTAACCTAACCTAACCTAACCTAACCTAACCTAACCTAACCTAACCTAACCTAACCTAACCTAACCTAACCTAACCTAACCTAACCTAACCTAACCTAACCTAACCTAACCTAACCTAACCTAACCTAACCTAACCTAACCTAACCTAACCTAACCTAACCTAACCTAACCTAACCTAACCTAACCTAACCTAACCTAACCTAACCTAACCTAACCTAACCTAACCTAACCTAACCTAACCTAACCTAACCTAACCTAACCTAACCTAACCTAACCTAACCTAACCTAACCTAACCTAACCTAACCTAACCTAACCTAACCTAACCTAACCTAACCTAACCTAACCTAACCTAACCTAACCTAACCTAACCTAACCTAACCTAACCTAACCTAACCTAACCTAACCTAACCTAACCTAACCGTAACCTAACCTAACCTAACCTAACCTAACCTAACCTAACCTAACCTAACCTAACCTAACCTAACCTAACCTAACCTAACCTAACCTAACCTAACCTAACCTAACCTAACCTAACCTAACCTAACCTAACCTAACCTAACCTAACCTAACCTAACCTAACCTAACCTAACCTAACCTAACCTAACCTAACCTAACCTAACCTAACCTAACCTAACCTAACCTAACCTAACCTAACCTAACCTAACCTAACCTAACCTAACCTAACCTAACCTAACCTAACCTAACCTAACCTAACCTAACCTAACCTAACCTAACCTAACCTAACCTAACCTAACCTAACCTAACCTAACCTAACCTAACCTAACCTAACCTAACCTAACCTAACCTAACCTAACCTAACCTAACCTAACCTAACCTAACCTAACCTAACCTAACCTAACCTAACCTAACCTAACCTAACCTAACCTAACCTAACCTAACCTAACCTAACCTAACCTAACCTAACCTAACCTAACCTAACCTAACCTAACCTAACCTAACCTAACCTAACCTAACCTAACCTAACCTAACCTAACCTAACCTAACCTAACCTAACCTAACCTAACCTAACCTAACCTAACCTAACCTAACCTAACCTAACCTAACCTAACCTAACCTAACCTAACCTAACCTAACCTAACCTAACCTAACCTAACCTAACCTAACCTAACCTAACCTAACCTAACCTAACCTAACCTAACCTAACCTAACCTAACCTAACCTAACCTAACCTAACCTAACCTAACCTAACCTAACCTAACCTAACCTAACCTAACCTAACCTAACCTAACCTAACCTAACCTAACCTAACCTAACCTAACCTAACCTAACCTAACCTAACCTAACCTAACCTAACCTAACCTAACCTAACCTAACCTAACCTAACCTAACCTAACCTAACCTAACCTAACCTAACCTAACCTAACCTAACCTAACCTAACCTAACCTAACCTAACCTAACCTAACCTAACCTAACCTAACCTAACCTAACCTAACCTAACCTAACCTAACCTAACCTAACCTAACCTAACCTAACCTAACCTAACCTAACCTAACCTAACCTAACCTAACCTAACCTAACCTAACCTAACCTAACCTAACCTAACCTAACCTAACCTAACCTAACCTAACCTAACCTAACCTAACCTAACCTAACCTAACCTAACCTAACCTAACCTAACCTAACCTAACCTAACCTAACCTAACCTAACCTAACCTAACCTAACCTAACCTAACCTAACCTAACCTAACCTAACCTAACCTAACCTAACCTAACCTAACCTAACCTAACCTAACCTAACCTAACCTAACCTAACCTAACCTAACCTAACCTAACCTAACCTAACCTAACCTAACCTAACCTAACCTAACCTAACCTAACCTAACCTAACCTAACCTAACCTAACCTAACCTAACCTAACCTAACCTAACCTAACCTAACCTAACCTAACCTAACCTAACCTAACCTAACCTAACCTAACCTAACCTAACCTAACCTAACCTAACCTAACCTAACCTAACCTAACCTAACCTAACCTAACCTAACCTAACCTAACCTAACCTAACCTAACCTAACCTAACCTAACCTAACCTAACCTAACCTAACCTAACCTAACCTAACCTAACCTAACCTAACCTAACCTAACCTAACCTAACCTAACCTAACCTAACCTAACCTAACCTAACCTAACCTAACCTAACCTAACCTAACCTAACCTAACCTAACCTAACCTAACCTAACCTAACCTAACCTAACCTAACCTAACCTAACCTAACCTAACCTAACCTAACCTAACCTAACCTAACCTAACCTAACCTAACCTAACCTAACCTAACCTAACCTAACCTAACCTAACCTAACCTAACCTAACCTAACCTAACCTAACCTAACCTAACCTAACCTAACCTAACCTAACCTAACCTAACCTAACCTAACCTAACCTAACCTAACCTAACCTAACCTAACCTAACCTAACCTAACCTAACCTAACCTAACCTAACCTAACCTAACCTAACCTAACCTAACCTAACCTAACCTAACCTAACCTAACCTAACCTAACCTAACCTAACCTAACCTAACCTAACCTAACCTAACCTAACCTAACCTAACCTAACCTAACCTAACCTAACCTAACCTAACCTAACCTAACCTAACCTAACCTAACCTAACCTAACCTAACCTAACCTAACCTAACCTAACCTAACCTAACCTAACCTAACCTAACCTAACCTAACCTAACCTAACCTAACCTAACCTAACCTAACCTAACCTAACCTAACCTAACCTAACCTAACCTAACCTAACCTAACCTAACCTAACCTAACCTAACCTAACCTAACCTAACCTAACCTAACCTAACCTAACCTAACCTAACCTAACCTAACCTAACCTAACCTAACCTAACCTAACCTAACCTAACCTAACCTAACCTAACCTAACCTAACCTAACCTAACCTAACCTAACCTAACCTAACCTAACCTAACCTAACCTAACCTAACCTAACCTAACCTAACCTAACCTAACCTAACCTAACCTAACCTAACCTAACCTAACCTAACCTAACCTAACCTAACCTAACCTAACCTAACCTAACCTAACCTAACCTAACCTAACCTAACCTAACCTAACCTAACCTAACCTAACCTAACCTAACCTAACCTAACCTAACCTAACCTAACCTAACCTAACCTAACCTAACCTAACCTAACCTAACCTAACCTAACCTAACCTAACCTAACCTAACCTAACCTAACCTAACCTAACCTAACCTAACCTAACCTAACCTAACCTAACCTAACCTAACCTAACCTAACCTAACCTAACCTAACCTAACCTAACCTAACCTAACCTAACCTAACCTAACCTAACCTAACCTAACCTAACCTAACCTAACCTAACCTAACCTAACCTAACCTAACCTAACCTAACCTAACCTAACCTAACCTAACCTAACCTAACCTAACCTAACCTAACCTAACCTAACCTAACCTAACCTAACCTAACCTAACCTAACCTAACCTAACCTAACCTAACCTAACCTAACCTAACCTAACCTAACCTAACCTAACCTAACCTAACCTAACCTAACCTAACCTAACCTAACCTAACCTAACCTAACCTAACCTAACCTAACCTAACCTAACCTAACCTAACCTAACCTAACCTAACCTAACCTAACCTAACCTAACCTAACCTAACCTAACCTAACCTAACCTAACCTAACCTAACCTAACCTAACCTAACCTAACCTAACCTAACCTAACCTAACCTAACCTAACCTAACCTAACCTAACCTAACCTAACCTAACCTAACCTAACCTAACCTAACCTAACCTAACCTAACCTAACCTAACCTAACCTAACCTAACCTAACCTAACCTAACCTAACCTAACCTAACCTAACCTAACCTAACCTAACCTAACCTAACCTAACCTAACCTAACCTATCCTAACCTAACCTAACCTAACCTAACCTAACCTAACCTAACCTAACCTAACCTAACCTAACCTAACCTAACCTAACCTAACCTAACCTAACCTAACCTAACCTAACCTAACCTAACCTAACCTAACCTAACCTAACCTAACCTAACCTAACCTAACCTAACCTAACCTAACCTAACCTAACCTAACCTAACCTAACCTAACCTAACCTAACCTAACCTAACCTAACCTAACCTAACCTAACCTAACCTAACCTAACCTAACCTAACCTAACCTAACCTAACCTAACCTAACCTAACCTAACCTAACCTAACCTAACCTAACCTAACCTAACCTAACCTAACCTAACCTAACCTAACCTAACCTAACCTAACCTAACCTAACCTAACCTAACCTAACCTAACCTAACCTAACCTAACCTAACCTAACCTAACCTAACCTAACCTAACCTAACCTAACCTAACCTAACCTAACCTAACCTAACCTAACCTAACCTAACCTAACCTAACCTAACCTAACCTAACCTAACCTAACCTAACCTAACCTAACCTAACCTAACCTAACCTAACCTAACCTAACCTAACCTAACCTAACCTAACCTAACCTAACCTAACCTAACCTAACCTAACCTAACCTAACCTAACCTAACCTAACCTAACCTAACCTAACCTAACCTAACCTAACCTAACCTAACCTAACCTAACCTAACCTAACCTAACCTAACCTAACCTAACCTAACCTAACCTAACCTAACCTAACCTAACCTAACCTAACCTAACCTAACCTAACCTAACCTAACCTAACCTAACCTAACCTAACCTAACCTAACCTAACCTAACCTAACCTAACCTAACCTAACCTAACCTAACCTAACCTAACCTAACCTAACCTAACCTAACCTAACCTAACCTAACCTAACCTAACCTAACCTAACCTAACCTAACCTAACCTAACCTAACCTAACCTAACCTAACCTAACCTAACCTAACCTAACCTAACCTAACCTAACCTAACCTAACCTAACCTAACCTAACCTAACCTAACCTAACCTAACCTAACCTAACCTAACCTAACCTAACCTAACCTAACCTAACCTAACCTAACCTAACCTAACCTAACCTAACCTAACCTAACCTAACCTAACCTAACCTAACCTAACCTAACCTAACCTAACCTAACCTAACCTAACCTAACCTAACCTAACCTAACCTAACCTAACCTAACCTAACCTAACCTAACCTAACCTAACCTAACCTAACCTAACCTAACCTAACCTAACCTAACCTAACCTAACCTAACCTAACCTAACCTAACCTAACCTAACCTAACCTAACCTAACCTAACCTAACCTAACCTAACCTAACCTAACCTAACCTAACCTAACCTAACCTAACCTAACCTAACCTAACCTAACCTAACCTAACCTAACCTAACCTAACCTAACCTAACCTAACCTAACCTAACCTAACCTAACCTAACCTAACCTAACCTAACCTAACCTAACCTAACCTAACCTAACCTAACCTAACCTAACCTAACCTAACCTAACCTAACCTAACCTAACCTAACCTAACCTAACCTAACCTAACCTAACCTAACCTAACCTAACCTAACCTAACCTAACCTAACCTAACCTAACCTAACCTAACCTAACCTAACCTAACCTAACCTAACCTAACCTAACCTAACCTAACCTAACCTAACCTAACCTAACCTAACCTAACCTAACCTAACCTAACCTAACCTAACCTAACCTAACCTAACCTAACCTAACCTAACCTAACCTAACCTAACCTAACCTAACCTAACCTAACCTAACCTAACCTAACCTAACCTAACCTAACCTAACCTAACCTAACCTAACCTAACCTAACCTAACCTAACCTAACCTAACCTAACCTAACCTAACCTAACCTAACCTAACCTAACCTAACCTAACCTAACCTAACCTAACCTAACCTAACCTAACCTAACCTAACCTAACCTAACCTAACCTAACCTAACCTAACCTAACCTAACCTAACCTAACCTAACCTAACCTAACCTAACCTAACCTAACCTAACCTAACCTAACCTAACCTAACCTAACCTAACCTAACCTAACCTAACCTAACCTAACCTAACCTAACCTAACCTAACCTAACCTAACCTAACCTAACCTAACCTAACCTAACCTAACCTAACCTAACCTAACCTAACCTAACCTAACCTAACCTAACCTAACCTAACCTAACCTAACCTAACCTAACCTAACCTAACCTAACCTAACCTAACCTAACCTAACCTAACCTAACCTAACCTAACCTAACCTAACCTAACCTAACCTAACCTAACCTAACCTAACCTAACCTAACCTAACCTAACCTAACCTAACCTAACCTAACCTAACCTAACCTAACCTAACCTAACCTAACCTAACCTAACCTAACCTAACCTAACCTAACCTAACCTAACCTAACCTAACCTAACCTAACCTAACCTAACCTAACCTAACCTAACCTAACCTAACCTAACCTAACCTAACCTAACCTAACCTAACCTAACCTAACCTAACCTAACCTAACCTAACCTAACCTAACCTAACCTAACCTAACCTAACCTAACCTAACCTAACCTAACCTAACCTAACCTAACCTAACCTAACCTAACCTAACCTAACCTAACCTAACCTAACCTAACCTAACCTAACCTAACCTAACCTAACCTAACCTAACCTAACCTAACCTAACCTAACCTAACCTAACCTAACCTAACCTAACCTAACCTAACCTAACCTAACCTAACCTAACCTAACCTAACCTAACCTAACCTAACCTAACCTAACCTAACCTAACCTAACCTAACCTAACCTAACCTAACCTAACCTAACCTAACCTAACCTAACCTAACCTAACCTAACCTAACCTAACCTAACCTAACCTAACCTAACCTAACCTAACCTAACCTAACCTAACCTAACCTAACCTAACCTAACCTAACCTAACCTAACCTAACCTAACCTAACCTAACCTAACCTAACCTAACCTAACCTAACCTAACCTAACCTAACCTAACCTAACCTAACCTAACCTAACCTAACCTAACCTAACCTAACCTAACCTAACCTAACCTAACCTAACCTAACCTAACCTAACCTAACCTAACCTAACCTAACCTAACCTAACCTAACCTAACCTAACCTAACCTAACCTAACCTAACCTAACCTAACCTAACCTAACCTAACCTAACCTAACCTAACCTAACCTAACCTAACCTAACCTAACCTAACCTAACCTAACCTAACCTAACCTAACCTAACCTAACCTAACCTAACCTAACCTAACCTAACCTAACCTAACCTAACCTAACCTAACCTAACCTAACCTAACCTAACCTAACCTAACCTAACCTAACCTAACCTAACCTAACCTAACCTAACCTAACCTAACCTAACCTAACCTAACCTAACCTAACCTAACCTAACCTAACCTAACCTAACCTAACCTAACCTAACCTAACCTAACCTAACCTAACCTAACCTAACCTAACCTAACCTAACCTAACCTAACCTAACCTAACCTAACCTAACCTAACCTAACCTAACCTAACCTAACCTAACCTAACCTAACCTAACCTAACCTAACCTAACCTAACCTAACCTAACCTAACCTAACCTAACCTAACCTAACCTAACCTAACCTAACCTAACCTAACCTAACCTAACCTAACCTAACCTAACCTAACCTAACCTAACCTAACCTAACCTAACCTAACCTAACCTAACCTAACCTAACCTAACCTAACCTAACCTAACCTAACCTAACCTAACCTAACCTAACCTAACCTAACCTAATCTAACCTAACCTAACCTAACCTAACCTAACCTAACCTAACCTAACCTAACCTAACCTAACCTAACCTAACCTAACCTAACCTAACCTAACCTAACCTAACCTAACCTAACCTAACCTAACCTAACCTAACCTAACCTAACCTAACCTAACCTAACCTAACCTAACCTAACCTAACCTAACCTAACCTAACCTAACCTAACCTAACCTAACCTAACCTAACCTAACCTAACCTAACCTAACCTAACCTAACCTAACCTAACCTAACCTAACCTAACCTAACCTAACCTAACCTAACCTAACCTAACCTAACCTAACCTAACCTAACCTAACCTAACCTAACCTAACCTAACCTAACCTAACCTAACCTAACCTAACCTAACCTAACCTAACCTAACCTAACCTAACCTAACCTAACCTAACCTAACCTAACCTAACCTAACCTAACCTAACCTAACCTAACCTAACCTAACCTAACCTAACCTAACCTAACCTAACCTAACCTAACCTAACCTAACCTAACCTAACCTAACCTAACCTAACCTAACCTAACCTAACCTAACCTAACCTAACCTAACCTAACCTAACCTAACCTAACCTAACCTAACCTAACCTAACCTAACCTAACCTAACCTAACCTAACCTAACCTAACCTAACCTAACCTAACCTAACCTAACCTAACCTAACCTAACCTAACCTAACCTAACCTAACCTAACCTAACCTAACCTAACCTAACCTAACCTAACCTAACCTAACCTAACCTAACCTAACCTAACCTAACCTAACCTAACCTAACCTAACCTAACCTAACCTAACCTAACCTAACCTAACCTAACCTAACCTAACCTAACCTAACCTAACCTAACCTAACCTAACCTAACCTAACCTAACCTAACCTAACCTAACCTAACCTAACCTAACCTAACCTAACCTAACCTAACCTAACCTAACCTAGCCTAACCTAACCTAACCTAACCTAACCTAACCTAACCTAACCTAACCTAACCTAACCTAACCTAACCTAACCTAACCTAACCTAACCTAACCTAACCTAACCTAACCTAACCTAACCTAACCTAACCTAACCTAACCTAACCTAACCTAACCTAACCTAACCTAAGCTAACCTAACCTAACCTAACCTAACCTAACCTAACCTAACCTAACCTAACCTAACCTAACCTAACCTAACCTAACCTAACCTAACCTAACCTAACCTAACCTAACCTAACCTAACCTAACCTAACCTAACCTAACCTAACCTAACCTAACCTAACCTAACCTAACCTAACCTAACCTAACCTAACCTAACCTAACCTAACCTAACCTAACCTAACCTAACCTAACCTAACCTAGCCTAACCTAACCTAACCTAACCTAACCTAACCTAACCTAACCTAACCTAACCTAACCTAACCTAACCTAACCTAACCTAACCTAACCTAACCTAACCTAACCTAACCTAACCTAACCTAACCTAACCTAACCTAACCTAACCTAACCTAACCTAACCTAACCTAACCTAACCTAACCTAACCTAACCTAACCTAACCTAACCTAACCTAACCTAACCTAACCTAACCTAACCTAACCTAACCTAACCTAACCTAACCTAACCTAACCTAACCTAACCTAACCTAACATAACCTAACCTAACCTAACCTAACCTAACCTAACCTAACCTAACCTAACCTAACCTAACCTAACCTAACCTAACCTAACCTAACCTAACCTAACCTAACCTAACCTAACCTAACCTAACCTAACCTAACCTAACCTAACCTAATCTAACCTAACCTAACCTAACCTAACCTAACCTAACCTAACCTAACCTAACCTAACCTAACCTAACCTAACCTAACCTAACCTAACCTAACCTAACCTAACCTAACCTAACCTAACCTAACCTAACCTAACCTAACCTAACCTAACCTAACCTAACCTAACCTAACCTAACCTAACCTAACCTAACCTAACCTAACCTAACCTAACCTAACCTAACCTAACCTAACCTAACCTAACCTAACCTAACCTAACCTAACCTAACCTAACCTAACCTAACCTAACCTAACCTAACCTAACCTAACCTAACCTAACCTAACCTAACCTAACCTAACCTAACCTAACCTAACCTAACCTAACCTAACCTAACCTAACCTAACCTAACCTAACCTAACCTAACCTAACCTAACCTAACCTAACCTAACCTAACCTAACCTAACCTAACCTAACCTAACCTAACCTAACCTAACCTAACCTAACCTAACCTAACCTAACCTAACCTAACCTAACCTAACCTAACCTAACCTAACCTAACCTAACCTAACCTAACCTAACCTAACCTAACCTAACCTAACCTAACCTAACCTAACCTAACCTAACCTAACCTAACCTAACCTAACCTAACCTAACCTAACCTAACCTAACCTAACCTAACCTAACCTAACCTAACCTAACCTAACCTAACCTAACCTAACCTAACCTAACCTAACCTAACCTAACCTAACCTAACCTAACCTAACCTAACCTAACCTAACCTAACCTAACCTAACCTAACCTAACCTAACCTAACCTAACCTAACCTAACCTAACCTAACCTAACCTAACCTAACCTAACCTAACCTAACCTAACCTAACCTAACCTAACCTAACCTAACCTAACCTAACCTAACCTAACCTAACCTAACCTAACCTAACCTAACCTAACCTAACCTAACCTAACCTAACCTAACCTAACCTAACCTAACCTAACCTAACCTAACCTAACCTAACCTAACCTAACCTAACCTAACCTAACCTAACCTAACCTAACCTAACCTAACCTAACCTAACGTAACCTAACCTAACCTAACCTAACCTAACCTAACCTAACCTAACCTAACCTAACCTAACCTAACCTAACCTAACCTAACCTAACCTAACCTAACCTAACCTAACCTAACCTAACCTAACCTAACCTAACCTAACCTAACCTAACCTAACCTAACCTAACCTAACCTAACCTAACCTAACCTAACCTAACCTAACCTAACCTAACCTAACCTAACCTAACCTAACCTAACCTAACCTAACCTAACCTAACCTAACCTAACCTAACCTAACCTAACCTAACCTAACCTAACCTAACCTAACCTAACCTAACCTAACCTAACCTAACCTAACCTAACCTAACCTAACCTAACCTAACCTAACCTAACCTAACCTAACCTAACCTAACCTAACCTAACCTAACCTAACCTAACCTAACCTAACCTAACCTAACCTAACCTAACCTAACCTAACCTAACCTAACCTAACCTAACCTAACCTAACCTAACCTAACCTAACCTAACCTAACCTAACCTAACCTAACCTAACCTAACCTAACCTAACCTAACCTAACCTAACCTAACCTAACCTAACCTAACCTAACCTAACCTAACCTAACCTAACCTAACCTAACCTAACCTAACCTAACCTAACCTAACCTAACCTAACCTAACCTAACCTAACCTAACCTAACCTAACCTAACCTAACCTAACCTAACCTAACCTAACCTAACCTAACCTAACCTAACCTAACCTAACCTAACCTAACCTAACCTAACCTAACCTAACCTAACCTAACCTAACCTAACCTAACCTAACCTAACCTAACCTAACCTAACCTAACCTAACCTAACCTAACCTAACCTAACCTAACCTAACCTAACCTAACCTAACATAACCTAACCTAACCTAACCTAACCTAACCTAACCTAACCTAACCTAACCTAACCTAACCTAACCTAACCTAACCTAACCTAACCTAACCTAACCTAACCTAACCTAACCTAACCTAACCTAACCTAACCTAACCTAACCTAACCTAACCTAACCTAACCTAACCTAACCTAACCTAGCCTAACCTAACCTAACCTAACCTAACCTAACCTAACCTAACCTAACCTAACCTAACCTAACCTAACCTAACCTAACCTAACCTAACCTAACCTAACCTAACCTAACCTAACCTAACCTAACCTAACCTAACCTAACCTAACCTAACCTAACCTAACCTAACCTAACCTAACCTAACCTAACCTAACCTAACCTAACCTAACCTAACCTAACCTAACCTAACCTAACCTAACCTAACCTAACCTAACCTAACCTAACCTAACCTAACCTAACCTAACCTAACCTAACCTAACCTAACCTAACCTAACCTAACCTAACCTAACCTAACCTAACCTAACCTAACCTAACCTAACCTAACCTAACCTAACCTAACCTAACCTAACCTAACCTAACCTAACCTAACCTAACCTAACCTAACCTAACCTAACCTAACCTAACCTAACCTAACCTAACCTAACCTAACCTAACCTAACCTAACCTAACCTAACCTAACCTAACCTAACCTAACCTAACCTAACCTAACCTAACCTAACCTAACCTAACCTAACCTAACCTAACCTAACCTAACCTAACCTAACCTAACCTAACCTAACCTAACCTAACCTAACCTAGCCTAACCTAACCTAACCTAACCTAACCTAACCTAACCTAACCTAACCTAACCTAACCTAACCTAACCTAACCTAACCTAACCTAACCTAACCTAACCTAACCTAACCTAACCTAACCTAACCTAACCTAACCTAACCTAACCTAACCTAACCTAACCTAACCTAACCTAACCTAACCTAACCTAGCCTAACCTAACCTAACCTAACCTAACCTAACCTAACCTAACCTAACCTAACCTAACCTAACCTAACCTAACCTAACCTAACCTAACCTAACCTAACCTAACCTAACCTAACCTAACCTAACCTAACCTAACCTAACCTAACCTAACCTAACCTAACCTAACCTAACCTAACCTAACCTAACCTAACCTAACCTAACCTAACCTAACCTAACCTAACCTAACCTAACCTAACCTAACCTAACCTAACCTAACCTAACCTAACCTAACCTAACCTAACCTAACCTAACCTAACCTAACCTAACCTAACCTAACCTAACCTAACCTAACCTAACCTAACCTAACCTAACCCAACCTAACCTAACCTAACCTAACCTAACCTAACCTAACCTAACCTAACCTAACCTAACCTAACCTAACCTAACCTAACCTAACCTAACCTAACCCAGTCGCGTTCCACCCGCCTTCGGGAAGGCAGCAAATCCGTAAGCTCCGTCGCGATTATTCATCTATTTATTTAATCTTGCAAACCTTGCCGAATCGGCAAGCTCGGCAAGGCCTGCAAGAAAATTCGAACAAAACTTGCAAGCAAAGTGTAAAGTGTTGGTGACAAACCTTGCCAGATTTGCCGAAACGGCAAGATCTGCAAGCTCGGCAAGATAATTTGAATTAAATTTGTATGAAAAGTGGCAACAACGGCAAGGTCTGCAAGCTCGGCAAGGATTGCAAGATCTGCAAGATCGGCAAGCTCGGCAAGGTTGGCAAGATCTGCAAGACTGGCAAGGCAAGGCAAGGCAAGGTCTGCAAGCTCGGCAAGGATTGCAAGATCTGCAAGATCGGCAAGCTCGGCAAGGTTGGCAAGGCAAGGTCTGCAAGCTCGGCAAGGATTGCAAGATCTGCAAGATCGGCAAGCTCGGCAAGGTTGGCAAGATCTGCAAGATCGGCAAGCTAGGCAAGGTCTGCAAGGTTTGCAGGCTCGGCAAGGTCTGCAAGATTTTCAAGCTTCAAAAATCCAATAAATAGGAAAAAGTGCTCCGTTTTTCGTGAAAGTTTACAAAAAGTGCAGTGTGTTCTAACGCGCAGAAAACCGTTTTAAAAAATAAAAATCCGTCCACTACGGACGAGCAGAACATTTCACCAAAAATTTGGATTTATCCCGACATACCCCGAGGAGATATCGACGTTTGAAGAAATTCCTACGCGGCTTTCACGTGACGAAAAACCAGCTCAAAAGAGCTGGAACCACTCTAAAAGACTATACTTAGATTATTAGTTATTTTTATTTGCAGACTAACATTATTTATATAACCTACATACAACAGAGTTCCCGATTGTAATCTGAGTGTAGCCGGCGCCTGCTCGCGGTCACAGAGTACCGTTGCCGGGACTGCTTTGAGCGCATCTGGTGGTAGTAGTGCAACTCGTGGGGCGCCCCGCGACGCCCTCGCCCTCACCTTTGAGTTCGGGAACATAGTAACTTTCGAACGGTAAGACTTACAAACACGTGGTTTTTGTTTGTGTTAGGACTGTTTGCTTTTGTTTTCTGTGTTTCTGCATACTGTTACGGTCAAGATGTCATTGATGCGCACGCCAACAAAAGCCGGCGTACGCGTCAGCGGCCGCACCAGCTCGCTGGACGATACCGCGGGACCCTCGGACGCCACAAGCGCGCCTCGTAGGGAAGGCGCAGTACGCCGCAGCATCGGCGAGTGGGAGACTGGGCTATCGGAGTCCAGTGCCGGCACCGTTCCGCTCCTGAAAACATCCGCGGTGAGTCCGCCGCAGCCGCGCCGGGCGGCGCCGCGGCTGGAGCCCGACGCGGCGGCGGCGGGGAGCAGTGACTGTGGGCTGATTGAGAGCGGCACGAACCACGCCTCCCCACCGACACTGACCACTGAAAAGGGAATACGACAAGCAGAGGTGGCGTTAAAAACCAAGGACTCAGCTCCAGCAAAAGTGAGCAAAAGCGGCCCTCTCGCTACAGACAATCAAGCGGATCGAGTCACTGAGGCGAGACGCTGCCTGAGTCGACTCAAGGGTAGCTTGAGCCGTTCAGGTAACATCAAGAAGGAAATAAAGCAGGAGGTGCAGGAAGCCGCCGACCGCCTGTACCAGCTAGTTAAGGAAGCGGAAGGAGCGAAAAAGTCGCAGTCCGCCCCTTTGCGCGCTGGGGAGCCACCGACGGTGCCAGAGCCCCCTGTTGAAGTTTTTCACAGACTAGAAAGCGAAGGAAAGCTGCTGGAAAAGCTTGAGGAGCATAGCAGAATGCTTCAGGAGAACAAGGAGGAGCTCTTGAAGATCGGCGAAAGCCTGAAAAAGGCGGCCGATCGAGACAGCTACGCGAGTGTCGTGGCCGGCCCCGCCAGCGGGCACACGCGTGAAAATACCGCCATGCACTCCATAGTGGTCGCTTCGGTGGACGATCAGGAGACCGGAGACCAGGTCTTTGAGAGGATTAGGAAAGTGATAAATGCGAAGGAGGAAGGACTAAGAATAGACAGGATAAGGAGGGCCAAAGACAGGAAAATCATAGTAGGATGCAGAGATAGGGATGAGATTAGAAAGGTGAAGGAAAAACTGGCAGAAAAGGACGGAATGAGTGTGGAAGAAATTAAAAACAAAGATCCCCTCGTCATTATGTATGGAGTTTTGCAGAGCAACTCAGACGAGGACATCATCAAAGCACTCAAGACGCAAAACAGACACATTCTGAAGGACCTGAGTAAGGAGGATGATCGCATGGAAATACTTTTCAGAAAGCGCGCGCGGAACCCGCTCACATCACACGTGGTAGCCAGAGTGTCTCCGTGTATGTGGCAGCGCCTCACCGACGCAGGGGCCGTACATGTTGACATGCAGCGGGTCAGAGTCGCCGATCAATCCCCCCTGGTGCAGTGCTCGCGCTGCCTGGGATACGGCCATGGGAAGCGATCCTGCACTGAGGCGGTCGACGTGTGCAGCCACTGCGGCGGTGCGCACCACAAAGCGGATTGTGCTGAGTGGCACAAGGACTCGTCACCCAACTGCACGAACTGCACCAAAGCAAAACTAGGTAGAACTGACCATAACGCCTTCAGCAGCGAATGCCCGGTGAGGCGTAAGTGGGAAGCACTGGCGCGATCCACCGTGGCGTATTGCTGAGGGCGTCCCGTACAAAATCATCCAAGCAAACCTAAGGAAAACTCAACTAGCCACAAATGAACTCTTCCTTGAAGCAACAAAAAGCAAGGCGACAGTTCTCCTCATCCAGGAGCCATACGTAGGAGCCCAAAAGACCCTAAAAACTTATGCAGGAACAAGGGTTTTCCAGAGCGCAGACCAAGGAGACGGGATTGTAAAAGCTGCCATAGTAGTGATGGACCCCACGCTGGACGTCATCCAATATCCGGAACACACTAACAACAATATTGCTGTGATAGGGTTAAGGACGACAGCGTGGACCATCACTCTGGTATCAGTCTACTTTGAAGATAATTTGCCTCTGGAACCATACCTGGAGCATCTAACAAAGATAGTCCAAACGTTGGGACCACGTAGGATCCTGGTCGGGGGCGACACCAACGCATGGAACACCTGGTGGGGGAGTGTCACCACGAAAACGAGAGGAGAAGAAGTGCTGGCAACGCTTGATGACCTAGGCCTACAAGTGTTAAATAACAACTTTTCGGTACCCACCTTCGATACCATCCGGGGAGGTAAGCGCTACACCAGTCATGTCGATGTGACAGCCTGCTCGGCCGATCTCCTTCCCATGGTCGATGACTGGAAGATCGAAGAAGGCCTCACTAGCTCGGACCATAACGGCATCACACTCAACATACTCTTACAAAAATCACGCGGCACACACATCACAAACACAACAAGACTCTACAACACCAAGAAGGCAAATTGGAGTCTTTTTCGTGAGAAAATGGCCCAATCTCTGGAGGAACACCAATTAACACTCGAAAGTGTAGAGAACATCACAGACACACAACAATTAGAATCACTCATTCACACATACACACAAGCAGTAACACACGCATGCAGACACACACTAACACAAAAGAAAAACACACAAACACTTACCTTGTCGTGGTGGACCGAGAGGCTCACAGTTCAAAAAAGGGATGTCATCACCAGCAGAAGACGAATCAGGTGCGCGGCGCCAATCCGAAGGGCAGGGGTGGTTGCCGAATATCTGAAAAAGAAGGAATATTATGAAATGGAAGTCGGGAATGCAATGACACAGAGCTGGAAGGAATTTTGCGGGAAACAGACAAGGGAATCGGTCTGGGAAGGGATCTACCGGGTAATAGGTCGGACGAGGAAACGGGAGGAGGATTTACCACTTAAGGAAAATGGGAAAGTGTTGGACGGCCTAGGTTCTGCAAAACTGTTGGCAGACTCTTTCTTCCCGAAGGACCTACTATCCGAGGACAATGAGGAACACCGCCGCATAAGGGACGTAGCGAAAAGTGTAAATGTTGGAAACCAGGATGAAACCTGCGATCCACATTTCACAAAGGCAGAACTGAATGCGGCTGTGAGATCTTTTAACCCCAAAAAGGCCCCTGGCTCTGATGGCATCACGGCAGACATCAGCCAGGCCGCAGTAGCCGTGAACCCAGATCTGTTCCTAAGTCTGCTGAATAGATGCCTGGATAAGGGGCACTTCCCGAAGCTGTGGAAGATGGCGACTGTAGTTGTCCTCCGGAAGCCAGGAAAGCGGGATTATATGACACCCAAATCATACAGACCAATCGGTCTCCTTCCCGTACTTGGCAAAATCTTCGAGAAAATGCTGATCACCCGAATCAAGTTTTACCTCATACCAAGACTCAGTACTCGCCAATTCGGATTCATGCCCCAGAAAAGTACGGAAGATGCCCTTTATATCCTAATGAGACACATACGCGAGAAGTTAAAACAGAAAAAGATCGTTACACTCGTGTCACTAGATATAGAGGGCGCTTTCAACGGAGCTTGGTGGCCAGCTATTCGGGTCCGATTGGCTGAGGAAAACTGTCCAGTAAACTTGAGGAGGGTGGTAGATAGCTACCTTCAAGACAGGAGAGTAAAATTAAGATATGCCGGAAATGAGTGCGATAGGGAGACTGAAATGGGATGTGTGCAAGGGTCCATAGGAGGTCCAACTTTTTGGAACCTGCTGTTGGATCCCCTCCTGCACGAGCTGGAGAGGGGGGGCAACTACGTGCAGGCATTCGCCGATGACGTCACGCTGGCTGTCGAAGGTGAGACCGCGCTGGAGATCGAGAGAAAAGCTAATGCCGCACTCGAACATGTTAGGGTGTGGGGTGTCAAGTATAAGCTGAAGTTTGCCCCAGAAAAAACCGTGGCAATGGTGATCACCAAGAAGCTGAAATACGACACCCCGCGACTGAGCATGGGAGGGATCGACATAGCGATGTCAAAGAAAATCAAGCTGCTGGGACTCACAATCGACGAAAAGCTGACCTTCAACGAACATGCTGCGAATGCCTGCAGAAAAGCGGCAGTCTTCTACAAACAATTGGCCAGAACAGCGAAAATACATTGGGGGCTAAAGCCAGAGATCGTTCGAACAATGTACACAGCGGTGGTAGAGCCAACAATACTGTACGCTGCTAGCGCATGGGCACCGGCAGCTCAAAAACTGTCAATCAGAAGGGAGTTCGCCTCGATTCAACGCGGCTTTGCCCAAAAGATGGTGAAGGCATACAAAACCGCGTCCCTGAACTCGGTGCTATTACTTGCCGGGTTGCTTCCTCTGGACATTAGAGTCAGGGAAGCAGCCCAGCTTTATGAAGTTAAGAAGGGTTATAACCGGCAAGTAATAGGAGACCGGGAGATGGAGAAACCAGTGCCGTACGCCTCAATGCCGCACCCTGCGAAGAAAAGAGAGCTCAGCTTTATATGCCTGCCAGACGAAGCAGCACTCGCCCAGTACAGCAACGAGGATTGCCTCAATATTTACACAGATGGGAGCAAAATAGAGGGGAAAGTGGGAGCGGCACTGTCCATTCGGGACGGTGCCGAAGAAACGAGTACCCGAAAGCTGAAACTGGAGGACTGCTGCTCCGTCTATCAGGCCGAGCTGCTCGCGCTAATGGAAGCAACAGCAAAAGCGGCAAAGAGTGAAAAAACGAGGTGCAACATTTACTGTGACTCAAGATCAGCGCTGGAGACAGTCACAAACTTAAGTTCCCCTCACCCAATAGCCGTACAAACCAGAGCCAATGTTCAGAAGCTGTATGACGAGCACAAAATAGTGAAATTATTTTGGATAAAGGCTCACGCAGGGTTAGAGGGGAATGAGAGGGCGGACCAACTTGCAAAAGAGGCAGCGTTGCACATCAAAACCAAGGCTAACTACAGTGGTTGCCCGACATCATTCGTCAAGCGACAGATTCGTTACGCGTCGCTTGACGAATGGAACCAAAGGTACAAGACAGAAACCCAGGCTGCAACAACAAAATTGTTTTTCCCGGATGCGCTCATGGCTTACCCGATAGTGAGACGGATAGAATTGGACAGTGTACTGGTACAAATGTTCACAGGGCACGGCGGATTCTCTTCATACTTGCATCGCTTTAAGTGTAAGGAGAGTCCGGAGTGCCACTGCGAACCTAGTAAAAATGAAAGCGTTTCCCATGTTTTAACTGAGTGCCCTATATACAGTCGACAGCGGTTTGAAACCGAAAATATAATAAATGTAAATATAACGGCACAAAATATTTGTGAAATTTTAGCAAATAAGAACACTAGAAATAATTTCATGGAATTTTGTAAATATGTAATAAGTAGAGTAGCGAAACAAAATGGATGTAAAAATATAGGACCACTACGGTCAATTCAATTTGACGCAGTAAGTGGACCTACGTAATAATATGAATTGATAAGAAAAATGTAAATAACATAGTGTTAAACCCTCTTCCTATGTTAAGATTGAATAAATAATAAAATATTGCATTTAAAACATGGTTAGAATTTAGGTTGGCTCCCACCAACATGAAGCGAAAGAAGGCTAGCGACAGAAAGATATAGAATGAGGCATGAAAGAGAGACAGTATGACAAAGAAAATAAGATAACACACCTCCGAAAAACTTGGACATCGGAGATAGACGGCGTGGTAGGAAAGAAAAAAAAAAAAAAAAAAAAAAAAAACCTAACCTAACCTAACCTAACCTAACCTAACCCAACCTAACCCAACCTAACCTAACCTAACCTAACCTAACCTAACCCAACCTAACCTAACCTAACCTAACCTAACCTAACCTAACCTAACCTAACCTAACCTAACCTAACCTAACCTAACCTAACCTAACCTAACCTAACCTAACCTAACCTAACCTAACCTAACCTAACCTAACCTAACCTAACCTAACCTAACCTAACCTAACCTAACCTAACCTAACCTAACCTAACCTAACCTAACCTAACCTAACCTAACCTAACCTAACCTAACCTAACCTAACCTAACCTAACCTAACCTAACCTAACCTAACCTAACCTAACCTAACCTTTTTTTTTTTTTTTTTTTTGTTGCCCAGGAAAACCTATTACAGGTACCACCCAAAAAACCCCGGGGAGGGCGGGTGGTTATGTGGGAGTCTCCGCCCCACTCCATAAGGGCGGCATACCCACTAAAAACCTGGGGTGTTCCATCTCCGCATCGTTGGTCCAGGGCCACGAGAGCGCGATGCATACATCCGCAGCCCTGGTGATGCTGGCCCGGTAACGGGCCCCGCCTCGGGGAGCTTCAGCTCAACCCTCAATGGACGACGTGTCAGAACACGGGACACGTCGTGCATCCTGTGGGGACTCATTCCAGGGCAACAGGTTCCCCGACCTGCCACCCAGAGCCCCCAGGAGTCAGGCAGTCGCACGCCAAAGCGACCGCCCTCCTCCAATGCGCCCTCTGCGCACGAAGTTCGGTTCCCGTGTCGCCGCTACTCGGCCGGTACACCGAACTCCTCTCGCCTCTCGGCGACCACCTCGGGTGCTCTTATAGAGCACCCAGCTCCACCTACACCGCGAGGTGCGGCGAGCTCCACGCCTCGGGCCCTACAACCAGCCCTCTCGAAGGGGAGGTATAGGCGAGGGCCCCCACTCGATCGAACGTTTGGACACAGGCTAGCAAGATCCACCGGAAGGTGGAAGTTACTAACCTGTGGACGGGGTGCACCAGGTTTCCCCAACTAACCCCAACTCCCCATATGGAGAGATGAAATTAGTTGGGCTTACCCAACGTGAAGGTAGTCCGATCATCGCACCCCCCAAACCTAACCTAACCTAACCTAACCTAACCTAACCTAACCTAACCTAACCTAACCTAACCTAACCTAACCTAACCTAACCTAACCTAACCTAACCTAACCTAACCTAACCTAACCTAACCTAACCTAACCTAACCTAACCTAACCTAACCTAACCTAACCTAACCTAACCTAACCTAACCTAACCTAACCTAACCTAACCTAACCTAACCTAACCTAACCTAACCTAATCTCAATTCTTAAAATTCACCTTCCCCCCCCCCCCTCAAAACCCTTGTTGGGACCCCCCCTCACCCAAATTAGGACTGCCCTACCAACCCTTTAACATAACCCGTTGTAAAAGTAGCAAAATCTAGAGATCGCTTTTTGCCACACACCTCCTTTTCTGGCGAGTCGGTTAAGGCCCGATCACCGCCGGCCGAGTGACGTCAGCCGACCATTGCCGAGCGGCCATAGCGTTCACGCACACACACACAGCGTTCACACACAGCGCGGAACCAGTCGCCGCGTTCTATATTTAGCTACGCGTGCGCTGACGTCACGCGCCCGGTCGCTCGCTGGCCTTTTTAATTACCTTGGAATATTTGTAAGTTTTGCGGATCGCCCGCGAACTAAAATCTCTGTATGAAACTGTAGTATGTGAAATACCTGACGCTGTGCGTGTGGCTATACTTACTTATACATAGGCGGGCTGAATCCACATTCCAGCGCGTGAACAGATTTCAACATATTTGGTTCGGGAGTGATACTGTATTGTCTGGTTATTTTAGTATTTTGTTTTAAGTAGTATATTAAGTACTTATAGGTAACACAATTGAGAAGGTTTATTGACCTATACCTATAGTTTTAAGTTAGACTAATAAGACTTAATACCTTATACGGGTACCATATTGTACACGGGCTATCTATCGCTTTCGTTAAGGATCTCTTGTTTACTAAAATACTGTATGACGCAATTAGGCTTAGTGTCTTATACCGGCACTAGTATTTAATTATAAGATAGGTAGTGTCTATGTCACGAAGTGCCTTAGTAGATTGTTGACTTATAGTTACTTACTGGTACTGAGTACCTGGCGCCTGTACACGGATACTGGTTCTGTTGTGCGCGTGTGTGCGTGCGCGAGAGCAAGCTGTTATCAGGCCGCGCGGAACGACTTGTTATCTTGTTATCGGACGACCTCCTGCCCCCGCGCTCGCGCCCCGCGCCCGCGCCCCGCGCCCCCCTCACGAGCGCTCGCCTTCTGGAGCGGTATCTCGAGAACGGGAAGAGCTAGGAACACCGGGTTTTTTGTAAAAAGACAGTAACGACGCTTACAAAATAGTGGGCTACATACCGGAACTGACTAAAATTATAACTAGATTAAAAATTGTTGTTATTGTTGTTATTATTGTTGTAAACCTATTTGTACCTAATTGACTACCCCCTACCCTTTACATAGGGGAGAAATTGTTGACTAATTTTAACCGTTTAATTGTACGTTCTAGAAATAAGTTAAGCTATATAAGAATTAGAATAGATATATTATAAAGGTTACCTACTGACGTCGACCCATATACTTAGTATATTAGCGACCAAGTAAAACTGATAAAAACTGTACTGTATTATTGACTTGTAATTTAAAATTGAATTTAAGACATCGGCCAATTTACAGCCAAAATTAGATTATAAATAAGATAGTATTAAGACATTGGCCTCTTTACAGCCAAATCGGTACATAGATTAAGTATTTGACTAGACTAGACTGAATTTTATTAATTGTAGTGTGTAAAATAAGTTATATATAAGCCGCCGACCTGTTAGTGGTAGTTACACCTTGTTTATCATAACTAGGGGCACTTCGAGGTTGTGTTTGCGCCTTCCTCTGAGTTCTCGCGCTCCGTTTGTCGCGCGATGTTCCACACGCCTAAGCCAAGACGCACCGGAGGCCGCACCAGCTCGCCGGACGAGATAGCCACGGTAAACGCGCCCAAGAAAGGAGGCCCACGCAGGAGCATAGAGGAGAGGGAGCCTGGGTGGAGCAGGTGCTCCTCCCCGCTGAGGGACACTTTCACCGTGGACCCCCCGCCGACCCCAAGAGCCCCGGCATGCTCGCCGGTGATGGTGAGCGACAACTCCCCCGTGAACACCGCCGCTGCTGCAGTGAAGCCGAGACCCCGCCCAGTGCCGAGAAGCAAGACGACCTCCTCGCCGGCCGGCGTCGCAGCGGGGGCGGTCAGCGCCTCGCCGAGTACCCCCGCGCGGACTGACCGAGTGAAAGAGGCCAGGGATTGCCTGATCAAGGTAAAAACCAGCCTCAGTCGCTCGGGCAATCTGAAGCGGGACATCAAGGCGGACGTGCTGGCCGCCGTCGAGCGAATGTACGCGCTGGTAAAGGAGATCGAAGCTGCGAAAGGGCACCCTACTGGCGGGATTCAGGTGACACCTGCCAAACAAACAAAAACAAATGAAAAAAGCAGGATCAGTGAATGCGAAATCCTGCAGAAAATAGAGGACAATAATAAACTGTTGCAAGAAAACAATAATAAAATTGAGTCGCTTACAAAATTGATAAATGAGCAGAAGGAAAAGGATAGTAACAGAGGTACGTACGCAAACGTGGCAGCCAGCAGGAGGCCACCCGCACACACAACTCTGCACTCGGTGGTAGTCACGGGAGAGATATCAGACGAAACCGGAGACCAGGTACTGGAGAGGATCAGGAAAGCGGTGAGGGCGAAGGAAGGAATGGTGTCGGTGGAAAGAATTAGGAAGACTTATGACAGGAAGGTGATAATTGGTTGTAAAACCGAAGAGGATAGGCAAAAAGTGAAAGAGACAATCACAGCACAGGGACAGCACTTAAAAGTGGAGGAAATAAAAAACAAACATCCGCTTGTAATCCTCAAGGACGTCCTCAAGTACAATAGTGACGAAGATGTTATAAGCTCCTTGAGGACACAGAATAAGAATCTCTTCATCAACCTCTCAGAAAAGGATAGCAGCTATGAAATCGCTTATAAAAAGCCGGCCAGGAACCCGCTCGCGCAGCACGTCGTACTGCGGGTCGCCCCCAGACTGTGGCAGCGCATGGTGGATGAGGAGGCCGTGCACGTGGACCTCCAGCGCATCCGAGTGGCAGACCAGTCGCCGCTCGTGCAGTGCTCCCTCTGCCTGGAATACGGGCACGGGCGGCGCTTCTGCAAGGACACGCTGGAAAAGTGCAGTCATTGTGGCGGCCCGCACAAGAAAGCAGACTGTGCGGACTGGCGGGCTGACACCACGCCGTCGTGCTGCAACTGCGTCAAGGCCAAGTTAGGCGATACAGCGCACAACGCATTTAGCAGAGACTGTGTGGTAAGGCGAAAGTGGGACACCTTAGCTCGCGCTAGAATAGCGTACTGCTAAGGTGGTACCGTGGGCCTCCCTAGCTGCCTCGAGCCAAAGAGCGCACTGCACGAGAAAAGTCACCAATGTCACCTCCTTGATCAGAGCAGTGCTTCAGACCAACCACCGGAAATTCAATGAAGGAGCCACAAACTCGGATCACCATGGTATGACATACAACACACTACTCACAAAACTACACAGCACTTACACAACAACAACACTGTACAACACAAACACAGCAAATTGGTACCATTTTCGTAAGAAAATAGAACAATTTCTAATAGAAAACACTACACATACAAGTACTCAATATGTTACAGTCATACAAACATACACACAAGCAATTACACACAAATTCACACACACTCTTCAAGTAATTAAACTAGCACAAACACTTAACTTACTGTGGTGGACCGAGGGATCATCGAACAAACATTGCCGTATAATACTAGCCACAAAACTGGATGGGGAAGAGCAAAATGAATTTTGCAAATCAACATTCGAAGCAAAAACGCGGCAGCCAGCAATGTTAAGGCTAAATCCCAGTAAAGACACCGTTTCCGAGGAGGACGCAATTCACGACGCGGCGGAGTGCCATGGTTATAGAACAAGGAATAAACTTACTGCATTTTGTAAATATAAAATCTATAGTTATCGAATATTAAGGTATTACCCACACTTAAATGTGTTGGTGTTAGTGCCATTACCAATATGTAAATATGTTATAAAAATATGATAAATCTAGTATAAATAATTAATAATGTGTAAACTATAATGTAAGAACTGAAAAACTTATTAACCCCTGTTTATCCTAAATAAAGTAAAACGAATACCACACACCAGATAGAATAGGGCAGTAGAGTTGGCTGACCCAACTAAGCATGAAAGTGGATGAATGAATGATGAACATGTATGAAGAATGAAAGCACCAGTAGCAAAAGCGAGACACAGCATGAAAGGACACTGTAGCCAAGATGCTCCATAAAACTTAGACAATGGAGTTAGGTCGGCGTGACACAACACACAAAAAAAAAAAAAAAAAAAAAAAAAAAAAAAAAAAAAAAAAAAAAAACCTAACCTAACCTAACCTAACCTAACCTAACCTAACCTAACCTAACCTTTTTTTTTTTTTTTTTTTTTTTTTTTTTTTGTCGCTGGGAAAAATGCGTTACGCATCCCCCCCTTGGGGGATTGGGGGGGTATGTGGGACTCCCCGGACCAGAGAGGACCGGTATACCCACTAAACAACCCAGCGGCACTCCAGCATCGCCCATGTGGAAGGGGACTGGGAAACCGGCAAAGCCTTGACGTCCAGCCCCCCGCCGACGACCGCCCGCCTTTACAGCGGGGCCTGCACGCCCCTCCCTGCAGGGGGGGGTGGCCGGGTAAGACCGGGAGTGCTCGGCCAATTCCGCCCGGCGGGGTGGTGAATATGTGCAATGCGGGAGAAGGCGCCCCCGCGCCTGTCACCCGCTATTCACCACCACGGGGCAGACGACTATAATCGCCGTCGTCTCCTGCCCCTTCTCCGCCTGCGCAGCGGCGCCGCAAGAGGGTCTTCCTCCCGCGCGCGCTCCGCCGCCTCCTTTTGGGACATCACGTCCTCACAGAAGGAGGCGACCGCTGCCCATGCCTCCTCGCTTCCCAGCATGGAGTTGACCAAGCTGGGAAGCGAGAGGTCCGGTCCGACCACCGCTACCAAGCCGCGGCGCGGCTCGGACCACGACGGGCACAGCTCAAGGGTGTGCTGCGCCGTGTCCTCCGCCGCACCACAGTCGTGGCACGACGGGTCCTCTTCCCTCCCGATTCGGTGCAGGTACGATCCGAAGCATCCATGCCCGGACAATACCTGCACCAGACGGAACGAGAGGAAGCCGTGGGGTCGCTCGAGCCAATCTCGCAGGACTGGCCCGAGCGCGTCCAGCGTCCGCCGGCCGAAAACGGCAGAGGCGAGGTCCGCCGTCCAGTGTTGGACGATCGCGTCCCTCACCTGCTGTCGGACGGCCTCCCGCTCTTCCGGGGCGGGGCGCTCCCCGAGTGCCCTTTGCCCCGCTGTCCACTCGTATACTCTGGCGAGCACCCACGCCTCTAGCTCCCAAGGAGGGGTGCCCGCCAGAGCACAGGCCGCCGCGAAGCTTACCGAGCGGTAGGCCCTCGCCACCCGCTGCGCGATTGCCCTTTGGGGCCTGCGGATCGCGGCGGCGTTCTCTCTCCTTTGGAGGGAGTCCGCCCAGATGGGAGCCCCGTAGAGGGCCATGCTCTTGAGGATGCCGGCATACAACCGCCGGCATCGCGCTTTGGGCCCCCCCAGGTTGGGGATGAGCCACGACAGCGCGCCCGCGACCTTCAGCAGGCGCTTCGACAGCTCGCTGAAGTGCGGGCCGAAGCGCCACCTGCTGTCGAGCACTAGGCCCAGATATTTCATCTGGGTCTTGAGCTCGACCCTGACGCCCTCCACGACGATGTGGGCGTCGGTGGGGATGCGCTGCCGAGGCCCGTGGAAGAACACGGCCTCGGTCTTGTGCAGCGCCACCCCCAGACCAAGCCGGCGAATCCTTCCCGCGACCAAGGATCCGCCAGCAGAGGCCAGGGTCGCCGCCTCCCTGAAGGTCCTCCCCCGGGCAGTGAGGAGGGTGTCGTCCGCGTAGCAGATGACACTCGTGCCACGGAGGAGAGCTCCCCGCAGGAGCCAATCGAAGCCGATGTTCCACAGGAGTGGTCCTAAGACGGACCCCTGCGGAACACCGGATTCCGCGCCATACCGCCGGAGCTGGCCCGCTTTGTCTACCAGGAGGACCGCTCGGTCCTCCAAGTAGCTGGCCAGGAGCCTCCGCAGGTACTGGGGCACTCCGTGGAAGCGGAGCGCCTCCAGTATTGTCGAGTGGGGGATGGAGTTGAAGGCGTTGGCTATATCGAATGACACAGCCAACACTCCATCCCCTGCCTCCACGGCCTCCCTCACTTGGCCCTTGAGCCGGGCCAGCGCGTCGATTGTCGAACGCCCCCTTCGGAAACCGAATTGGGCGTCCGACAGGTTCGGCCCCACCTCCAGGAGGTGGCCATTAAGCCGACCAGCGACGATCCCCTCGAACAACTTTCCGACCTCATCGAGCAGAACGATGGGCCGGTATGCCGAAGGGGAGTCCGCCGGACGTCCCTCCTTACGGAGGAGGCACAGCTGCCCCTCCTTCCAGGGTTTCGGAAACCTCCCCGACGCGAGACACGCGCTGAAGAGGTCCCGAAACCTTCCCTCCATCTGGGTGGCGGCGATGGCCACCACCCGCGCGGGAACGCCGTCCGGCCCTGGGGCCGTCTTCTTGGCGCGGAGATGGAGAGTCTCCGCGGCGAGCTCCCCCGCCGTGACCGGAGGTATCTCCTCCTCCTCCGGCGGAGCCGCCCCCTCCGGTGGATCCATCACTGGTGGGGTGAAGTTGGTCCCGGATGGAAACAGGGACCGGACTACCCCATCCAGCAATGCCGGCTCAAGGGACTCCGTCAGCGGGGGACCGAAGGGGCGCAGTTTGTTCCGCGCCGCCTTGTATGGCCTCCCGTACGGATCCCTGTCGAGACCCTCTAGCATCTCGGCTCGCGCCGCGTCCTCGGCGGCGCCCATTTCCGACTTGAGGACCCGCTTTGCCTCTATGTAAGAGGCGTAGAGCTGGTCCTCGGCTTCGGGGTCTCGCTGGCTGCGCCGTCGGCTCCGCGTGTACTCTCGCCTTGCCGCCACGCAGGCGGCCCGAAGCTCCGCTAACCTCTCCGACCACCAATAGACGGCGCGAAGGGGAGGCGGGCGGCTAGACCGAGGCATGCTGGAGTTGCACACCTCAGTCAGGGACCTCCTCAGTTGGGCCGCTGCGGCGTCCACGTCCAGGACTTCGACAGGAGGCGTGAGCCAGTCCTGCACGAACGCCGCCTCCTTAGCCGCCTCACAGTCGAGGCGGGTAAGTGCCCACCGCGGAAAAGGAGACTGGCCCGAGGGGGCCGGCCTCCGGGGGCTCTGGGTGGAGATGTCAAACCGCACATATCGGTGGTCCGACATTGTCTCCACCATCTCCACCCGCCAGTTCACGACGCGGGCGGCCAAGATGGGGGTGGCGAACGAAACGTCGACCACTGACCCTCCCCATCGCCGCACACACGTCTTGACCGTCCCTCTGTTCAAGAGGGACACACCGGACGTGGCCGCCCAGAGTTCGACCACACGTCCTCTTCGGTTGCAGGAGGCGGCTGGGTTGCCCCAAGCCACCGACTTGGCATTCAAGTCGCCTATAACAGCGACCTGACGCGGTGCCGCCCTACCGATCACTGCGGTCAGGATTTTGAGAAAATTCTCAAAATCCTGGAGAGGGCGATTTGGGGAAAAATAGACGCCCACCAGGGCTATTTCTCCCCACGCGGCCGCCACGTATCCCGGTCCCCTCTCTAAGAGCGAGAGGGGAGGGGAGTCTGTGGAAGACCGCGACACCAATGCCACCAAGCCGTCCCGATCGCCCAGCCAACGGCCGGGGACCGAGTACGGCTCTGTGACCACCGCCACGTCCACCAACCGCAACCTAACCTAACCTAACCTAACCTAACCTAACCTAACCTAACCTAACCTAACCTAACCGGAAATTCGAAATACGGAGGACGATATACATCTCAGTGGTTGAACCCATCATGACGTACGCCGCAAATGTTTGGGCAGAAGCGACAGACCTCGAAGTGAACAAGTCACAGTTGAATTCACTTCAGAGAGGCTTCGCCCAAAAGATTTGCCGGGCCTACCGCACCGTCTCCCTAACATCAGCGCTCACCCTCTCAGGTCTACTCCCCCTGGACCTCCGAATCCAAGAGGCCCAATCGTTGTACAGAATGAAAAGGAATCGCTCGATTGATTATCTTCCGCCAAAAGTTGAGCTCGAAAAGCCCATCGGATACCTGGACCAGCCCCATCCGTCCAAACAAATTTCCTTGGATTTTGAGCTCATCGAAACCCCTCCAGAACATTTAGTCGGACCCGCAATCTATACCGACGGTAGTAAAATAGAGGGAAAAGTAGGCGCCGCCCTAACCTGGTGGGAAGAAGGCAAGGAAAAGAGCTTTTCTACTTTCAAGCTACACCCCGATTGCACGGTTTTCCAGTCGGAACTTTATGCCCTAAGTGAGGCGGCTCAAATGGTGAAAAACAGCAGTGACCAAGAAGTCAACATTCTGAGTGACTCAAGATCATCACTCGAACTGCTGCGAAACCCGAAAACGAGTCACCCCTTGGTAAGGACAATAAAGGAAAACATTGGAAAAATCCGTGCAAGGGGAGGGTCCGTTCGTCTGTTTTGGTTAAGGGCGCATGTAGGAACCGCTGGAAACGAAAGAGCCGATGAGCTCGCGAAATCAGCGGCCCTCGCTTGCGCTCCCCGAGACTATGAACGGATCTCCCTGTCCTACGTCAGAAGAAAGATCCGCGAGGAATCGGTCCAGAAATGGCAAGACCGATATGAAACCTCCAGCACTGGGTCGGTAACAAAGATGTTCCTGCCGGATGTTACGAAAGCGTACCGTCTAACGCGGGCAACTAAACTGACGCCGTTTCAAGTGCAAGCTCTGACGGGACACGGAGGCATAGCCGATTATCTGTACAAGTTTAAGCTAAAAGAAAGTCCAGGTTGCGAATGCGACCCAAACATTCCGGAAACTGTAACGCACGTGCTCATAGAATGTCCCCGCTTCACAGCCGCTCGGCATGACCTGGAAATGCAGATCGACAGAAAGATCACTGAGTTGGAACTTCGAAACATCCTAGAGGATCCAGCAACTCGAAAGCATCTACTGTCCTTCATTGACAGGTCATTCCGCATAGCGGCGATACGAAACGCCACCCTCCTTCCAACCAATACACAGCCCACATCAATCAGCACCACCACTCTCCCCCCTGCCTTGAGTTCTGAATCTAGGCCTTCAACTCCCAAGAGCGTAAGCATAAATCACCTACTAGCTTGCGCAGTTACAGGAAGCCCTGGAATCAGAATCCGAGGCGTAGCTCTCTTCATGGATAGTGAAAATGAAAGGTTCGGAATGAGCTTCTGCGTAGCATGGAACCAGAAAAAGCGTGTTCGCATGTCACCGGGGCTTGCATGTTTGCTTAATGGGAAAACATCAAAAGTCACCATGAAGCGCAAAACGTATGACTCTCTCCCAGTGGTAGGGGTATTTGGCCATCAATGTCGACTAGTGCAATCGAAAAACAAAACGGTTGCACTCTTCGAGTGGGCGGCCAAATCGCCTTTCGAACAGGTGAACGAGTTCCTTACGTCGCTTGGTGAACCCGAAGACGGCACAGCCCGGGTGATAAGTGTTGACGCCATGGCCATCGAATACGAGAAAGGAGAAACCACGCACCGGCTCGGTTGCCTTGAAGCCGCAAAACATCACGAAATCGTCGTGTACGAAAACCGGGGTGAAAACCTGAGTTATCTCAGAGCCCCCAGACGAGACGGCATGCCTGCAACCGATAGCTGGGGACGACCGTTCCCAAACTCGAGTTTGATGACTGGTTCTGAAAGAGTACAGATGCGAGTGGCCGAGGAAGAAGCTGCGAAACAGACAAGCGAAGAAATTCCACCGACCAG
>OV656747.1:10642500-10810000 GCA_927399415.1 Macaria notata | reverse complement strand
CGCCATACCGCCGGAGCTGGCCCGTTTTGTCTACCAGGAGGACCGCTCGGTCCTCCAAGTAGCTGGCCAGGAGCCTCCGCAGGTACTGAGGCACTCCGTGGAAGCGGAGCGCCTCCAGTATTGTCGAGTGGGGGATGGAGTTGAAGGCGTTGGCTATATCGAATGACACAGCCAACACTCCATCCCCTGCCTCCACGGCCTCCCTCACTTGGCCCTTGAGCCGGGCCAGCGCGTCGATTGTCGAACGCCCCCTTCGGAAACCGAATTGGGCGTCCGACAGGTTCGGCCCCACCTCCAGGAGGTGGCCATTAAGCCGACCAGCGACGATCCCCTCGAACAACTTTCCGACCTCATCGAGCAGAACGATGGGCCGGTATGCCGAGGGGGAGTCCGCCGGGCGTCCCTCCTTACGGAGGAGGCACAGCTGCCCCTCCTTCCAGGGTTTCGGAAACCTCCCCGACGCGAGACACGCGCTGAAGAGGTCCCGAAACCTTCCCTCCATCTGGGTGGCGGCGATGGCCACCACCCGCGAACCTAACCTAACCTAACCTAACCTAACCTAACCTAACCTAACCTAACCTAACCTAACCTAACCTAACCTAACCTAACCTAACCTAACCTAACCTAACCTAACCCGAACCTAACCCGCGAGCGCCACGAAATTCTTACGCTCCGCGATCGAAAATCCAAACCCGTGGTTAAAGTGCACCGATTTTAGTGCCGCGAACGTGAAAGTGTGCATCAAGTGTTCGTCAACAAATATTTCAGTGCCAAATCCCAGAATAAGTTGCGGCTGGACCTCTGGGAGCACTTTTCCCGCAGAAGGAACACGAAATTGCAAAACACCGCCACGGGGAACGATTTTTTCGACCGAAATTTGCCTTTGAGCGCGTGCGCTGCGAAAACAAGATCAGCACCCCACCAGTTTTTGCTGCTTATATTGAAGCTGACCACCTGGACTACCTGCTGACAAGAATCCAGATTTTTCCCTTCGCGCCCTTGGGAGCTACGGGGAAAAAACTGGATGACCTACTTTTCCAGCAGGACTTCGCAGCTGTTCTGGAAGTTATTTTTGGACACAACTAGCAAGATCTTTTGCAGCGGAGTACAGAGACACCTTCCCGGACCTTTTTGGACTAAAATTAAAGAAGATACAGACATTTCAAAAATTAGGTAATTTTCAAAAAATCGTATACAAAAAAGTAGATCTGTAAGGTAGCATTCTAAAAATATTGTAAAAAGCCTCACTTCAAGAGCTCTCATTTGAGACCTCAACCATATTTTTTGGATTAGTAGTTCCCAAACTGCAGCCATTTGTAGCAAAGTCGGGAATCTTGGTCGGAAATTTGTGTTTTCGGTCAGGAGAGAGCTCATTGTGACGTCAGAGAAGCAGGTTTTTGGCAGATAGCGAGTTTTTGAATTTTATTGAGTTTTTTAAAATTAAAAATTAGTTTATTGTTCCCCATCCTAAACCAAATCCAAAAAACTTATCTTGCCCCTCCCTTCTCCCCCCCCTCCCCCGCAAATTCCAAAAAACGGGGTTTTTGGTTTTTATTGACCAGTAAGTGATACTGAACAATAAAAGCAAAAAATCTCGACTTCCCCCCCCTTTTCCCCCCCTTTCCCCCCCCCTCTCAAAACTCGATTTTAGTGATCTCCTGGTCCTAAAGAACCCCCCCAAAATAATTTGCAATTTCAAATCTTAAAATTCACCTTCCCCCCCCCCTCAAAACCCTTGTTGGGACCCCCTCTCACCCAAATTAGGACTGTCCTACCAACCCTCTAACATAACCCGTAGAAAAAATAGTAAAATCTAGGGATCGCTTTTTGCCACACACCTCCTTTTCTGGCGAGTCGGTTAAGGCCCGATCACCGCCGGCCGAGTGACGTCAGCCGACCATTGCCGAGCGGCCATAGCGCTCACGCACACACACACAGCGTTCACACACAGCGCAGAACCAGTCGCCGCGTTCTATTTTTAGCTTCGCGTGCACTGACGTCACGCGCCCGGTCGCTCGCTGGCCTTTTTTAATTGCTTTGTAATATTTGTAAGTTTTGCGGATCGCCCGCGAACTATAATCTTTGTATGAAACTGTAGTTTGTGATAAAATTTTAGTACTAATTTGGCATAGGTAGTATGTTTGTGTTTGAAAATTGACATTATAATTGATTATTAACTAGGTTATTAGGTTGAGAAAGGTTTATTGACCTGTACTAAAAATTAAGACATTGTAATTAATTATTAATTAGGTTACTTAGGTAGTTGAGAAGGTTTATTGACTTGTGTTTGTAAATAACAATAAATTGAAATTGTAATTAATTAATAATTAGGTTATTTAGTTGAGAAGGTTTATTGACCTGTACCTACTACATTTTAAGTTAAAAACATTTAGACAAAATACCTTATACCGGTTTTGTTTGTATAGTTCGTAGTTAAATTGTACACGGGTTATTTATAACTTTCGTCGAAATAAGACTGAGACCTATTGTATTTAAAAATACCTATTGTATGTGTACGGCGTGTGTGCGTGCGCGGGAGCAGGCTGTTATCAGGCGGCGCGGAACGACCTGTTATCTTGTTATCGGACGACCTCCTGCCCCCGCGCTCGCGCCCCGCGCCCGCGCCCCGCGCCCCCCTCACGAGCGCTCGCCTTCTGGAGCGGTATCTCGAGAACGGGAAGAGCTAGGAACACGGGGTTTTTTGTAAAAAGACAATAGCTACGCTTACAAAATAGTGGGCTACATACCGGAACTGACCATAATTATAAATAGATAAAAATTGTTGTTATTGTTGTTATTATTATTGTAAAACCTATTTGTACCTAATTGACTACCCCCTACCCTATACATAGGGGAGAAATTGTTGACTAATTTTAACCGTTTAATTGTACGTTCTAGAAATAAGTTAAGCTGTATAAGAATTAGAATAGATATATTATAAAGGTTACCTACTGACGTCGACCCATATACTTAGTATATTAGCGACCAAGTAAAACTGATAAAAACTGTACTGTATTATTGACGTGTAATGTAATGTAAATTATTTAAATATTATTATTATTATTATTATAAGTTTATAGACAAAATTAACAGTGCAATACTTAGAACTTAAGACATCGGCCAATTTACAGCCAAAATTAGATCATAATAAGATAGTATTAAGACATTGGCCTCTTTACAGCCAAATCGGTACAAAGATTAATTATTAATTAGCACAACCAAACTGACATAATTATACAACTGTTGTTATTGTATGTACTAATAAAAAGACACGTACAATTTGAGGGACCTATTGACCATATTGTAAATTGTACATCAATAGGATAACGGCCATTCAATCCACATTATACTTAGATCATTAGTTATTATTATTTTGCAAACTATCATTATTCAAATAGCCTACATACAAAAGAGTTCCTGATTGTAATCTGAGTGTAGCCGGCGCCTGCTCGCGGCCACAGAGTGCTGCTGCCGGGACGGTAAGATTTACGGTCACGCGATTTTGTGTTAGGACTGTTTGCTTTTGTTTTTGCGTCACACTTACGGTCAGGATGTCATTGATGCACACGCCAAAAGCCAGCGTACGCGTCAGCGGCCGCACCAGCTCGCTGGACGAGACCGCGGGACCCTCGGACGCCACAAGCGCGCCTCGTAAGGAAGGCGCAGTACGCCGCAGCATCGGCGAGTGGGAGACTGGGCTGCCGGAGACCAGCGCCGGCACCGCCCCGCTCCTGAAAACATTCACGGTGAGTCCGCCGCAGCCGCGCCGGGCGGCGCCGCGGCTGGCGCCCGGCGCGGCGGCGGCGGGAGCAGCCGCCGGTGGGCGGAGCAGCCCGGGACACGCCTCACCGCCTGCGACGCCCACTCTTGCGGCAGGGGAGCGAAAACTCAAAGCCGGACCTACCTGCAAGGAATCAGCCCCGCAAGTAGCGGGCAAGTACAGTCCCGCAATAACTAGCGATGTTGACCGGGTGACTGAAGCAAGACGCTGCCTGGGCAGGCTGAAAGGTGCACTCAGTCGCTCGGGCAACATAAAGCGCGAGATAAAGCAGGAAGTACAGGAGTCCGCCGACCGATTGTATCAATTGGTGAAGGAGATTGACGCCGTGCGGGTCCCCGCCTCCAGCCGCCGCCTGGAACCTGAAACAGAAAAAGAATTAGTTAGTATCAGCCAAAGCAGTCTTGACGAAAATGTACTACTACGAAAAATAGAAGAGAGTACAAAGCTGCTTAAAGAAAATAATAACAAATTGGAAACGCTCACGAAAATAGTGAAGGAACAAAAGGTTTGCGAACAAACAAATATCAAGGAAGAGATAGGAAAACTAGCAGAGATCATAAAGGAGCGAGGCAGCTACGCCAGTGTCACGGCGGGAACTTCCGCGACTTCGCGACCTAGGGAGATGTCCGAGATGCACTCCATTATAGTGGCATCAAAAGACGACCAACAATCGGGAGACCAGGTCTTCGAAGAAATTAAGCGCGTCATAAACGCGAAAGAGGAAGGGCTCAAAATAGATAGGATTAGAAAGGCAAAAGATAGAAGGATCATTGTTGGATGCAGGGACAGGGAGGAAATAAAGAAGGTAAGGGAAAGATTAGTAGAAAGGGATGGGCAGCTGAGCGTGGAGGAGATCAAGAATAAGGATCCTTTGCTAATTTTATACGGTGTCCTGAAGGCCAACACAGATGATGACGTGATCAAGGCACTTCGCTCACAAAATAAGCACATATTCGCGGACCTTGGTGAGAGCGACGACCGGATGGAGATCCGCTATCGCAAACGCGCGCGGAATCCTCTCACCGAGCACGTTGTGCTTAAAGTGTCTCCGCGAGTGTGGCAGCGCTTCACCAACGCGGGGGCGGCGCACGTCGATATGCAGCGGGTCAGAGTTGCTGACCAGTCCCCCCTAGTACAGTGCTCGCGCTGCCTGGGGTACGGCCATGGGAAGCGACTCTGCACCGAGGCGGTCGACGTGTGCAGCCACTGCGGCGGCGCGCACCATAAGCAAGATTGCACGAAGTGGATGTCTGACGCGTCACCCAGCTGTGTAAACTGCTTGAAGACAAAAGCGGCCAGGTCCGACCATGGCGCCTTCAGCAATGAGTGCCCGGTGAGGCGCAAGTGGGAGGCACTAGCGCGGTCCACCGTGGCGTATTGCTGAGGGCGTCCCTGGCGGATACAAAGTTGTACAGTGCAACCTGCAGAAAAAGTCCCTGGCTACTGATGAAGTGTTTATGTACGCGGCGAAACATAAAATAACAGTTATGCTCCTTCAGGAGCCATATGTGGGATCGAAAGGAAGACTGAAGAGCTATCCGGGCGCAAGAATCTTCCAAAACGTGGATCATGGAGATGGGATCGTGAAGGCCGCCATTGTGGTTCTAGACCCCACCCTAGACGTGGTACAGTACCCGAAACACACCACTAATAACATCGCAGTGGTGGGACTGAGGACGAAGGCGTGGGAGATCACTTTTCTATCAATCTACTTTGAGGACACCCAACCCCTCGATCCTTATCTAGACCACCTGAGGAAGATACACGATCAGCTGAAAAAGGGTGAACTCATAGTGGGTGGAGACGTGAACTCGTGGAGCACGTGGTGGGGAAGCGCCAGAACAAATACCAGAGGAGTGGAGATGCTTGGTTTGCTCGGCGATCTTGGACTTCACGTGCTCAACAACAACGATCTCGACGCGCCGACTTTCGACACGATTAGAGGCGGCAAGCGATACACTAGCCATGTCGACATTACTGCTTGCTCATCGAATGTGCTCCCGCTGACAAACGCCTGGAAAATAGTCGAAAACATGACGAGCTCGGACCACAATGGCATCACATTTAACATTACACTAACAAAATCTCAAGGCACACACATTACAAGAACCACCAGACTATACAACACACGGAAAGCAAATTGGCCTCGTTTTCATGAGAAAATGAGCCAATTGAGAGCGGACCAATCACTCACACATACAGACATAGAACACATTGACAATACATATCAAATTGAACACACAGTTAACAAATACACACAAATCATAACACAAACATGCACAGACACTCTACCTAAAATAAAAAACAAAGAGACACTTACCTTGCCATGGTGGACCGAAGATCTCGAACGGCTGAAGCGGGAAGTAAAGACGAGGAAGATGAGGATCCGATGCGCGGCCCCGGTGCGAAGAAAGAAGGTCGTCGAAGAATACCTGGAAAAGAAAGCGGATTATGAGTACAAAGCATGGCAGGCAAGGATAGGGAGTTGGAAGAATCTATGTGGGAAACAGGATCGTGAAAGCGTATGGGATGGAATATACAGGGTCATAAATAGGACACGGAGTAGGGAAGAGGATGCACTGCTTCAGGCTGGGAGTAAAGTGCTGGACGCGAGGGAGTCTGCAGAACTGCTGGCCAGGACCTTCTACCCGCAAGACCTGGAGGACAGCGATAACGCAGATCACCGCCAGATTAGAACCCAAGCACAGACAGTGAATGATGGACAGCAAGATGACCTTGAAGACCCAGCATTTACTGAAACAGAGCTCAATCTGGCGGTGAATTCCTTCAACCCGAAGAAGGCGCCTGGAGCAGATGGCCTCACGGCAGACATCTGCAAGGAGGCGATCAAGAACGACCCCGAACTTTTCCTGAGGTTGACCAACAAATGCCTAGAGCTTGGACACTTCCCGAACAAGTGGAAGGAAGCAACGGTGGTGGTCCTTAAGAAACCCGGGAAGAGTTCCTACACCACGCCCAAGTCTTACAGACCGATCGGCCTTTTGCCAGTACTGGGCAAGGTGTTCGAGAAGATGGTCGTGGCTCGACTCAGACACTACCTACTACCAGGAACCAGCCCGCGACAGTTCGGATTCGTGCCACAAAAAAGCACAGAGGACTCCCTCTATATCCTGATGCGGCACGTCTACAAGAAGCTCGATGAGAAGAGAATCGTGACGATGGTGTCGCTTGATATAGAGGGAGCCTTCGACGGAGCATGGTGGCCCCTGATAAAGAAGAGACTGGCAGAGGAGAGTGTTCCCATAAATCTGAGACGAGTCATGGCCAGCTATCTCGAAAACCGGAGAGTTCGTGTCCGATACGCTGGAGAAGAGTGCGAGAGAAAGACGGAAAAAGGATGCGTGCAAGGTTCCATCGGAGGACCCATGCTCTGGAACCTGCTCCTTAACCCGCTTCTTCTGGAGCTGGAGAGGGAGGGGGCCTATGCCCAGGCATTCGCCGACGACATCTTGTTGGTCTGCGATGGTGGAACAGCCCTAGAAGTGGAGAGACAGGCCAATGCAGCGCTGGCGCACGTTCAGTCGTGGGGTATCAAAAGTAAGCTCAGGTTTGCGCCGCACAAGACGGTAGCAATGACCGTCACGCGCAAGCTGAAGTATGATACCCCTCGCCTGAGCATGGGCGGCGTGAGCATCGGCATGTCGAATGAGATAAAGGTACTCGGGCTGACCATAGACCACAAGTTGTCGTTTAACGCACACACGGCGAATGTCTGCAGGAGAGCACTCAACTTCTATAAGCAGCTGGTAAGAACTGCGAAAATACATTGGGGCTTATCGTCGGAAGTCGTCCGGACGATATACACCGCAGTCGTCGAGCCCACGATAATGTACGCAGCCAGCGCTTGGGCACCTGCGACAAGCAAGATTATGATCAAGAACGAACTCGACTCTGTACAAAGAGGATTCGTCCAAAAGATAGTAAAATCCTACCGAACAGCATCCCTTAACTCAGTGCTACTGCTGGCTGGCTTGTTGCCGCTAGACATTCGCATCAGGGAAGCGGCAGCCCTGTATGAAATTAAAAAAGGGTTCTCACAGCGAATAGTGGGCGATCGTAAAGTGGAGACACCGGTAAAGTACACCACCAGACCGCACCCAGCATGTCAGGAGGAGCTGCATTTCAGATGCTTGGAGGACGGAGCAGCGGTCGAACAAACTTTTAATGAAGGCCTCAATATATACACCGATGGCAGCAAAATCGAGGGAAAAGTGGGAGCAGCCTTATCCATCAGACAAGGCGCCGCCGAAATCAGTACCCGTAAATTGCGTCTGGACGACTGCTGCTCCGTGTATCAAGCGGAACTACTTGCACTGACAGAGGCCACCGAGACAGCCCTCAAAGACAGAAGCACCACCTGCTGCAATATATACAGCGACTCTCGCTCCGCGCTGGAAACAGTAACAAACGTATCCACCCTTCACCCCCTGGCGATTCGAACTAGAGCAAATATTCAGAAGATGAAGAAACAACAAAAACCCATCAATTTGTTCTGGATAAAAGCACACGCAGGGCTCGAAGGCAACGAAAGGGCAGACGAATTGGCGAAGGCGGCTGCATTGACGTTGAAAACAAAAGCAAACTACGACCGCTGCCCGGTTTCATTCATCAAGCGACAAATACGCCATGACTCGCTTGATGAATGGAACCGGCGTTATAAATCCGAGAACAAAGCAGCGATTACCAAAGTCTACTTCCCAGACGCTATCGAGGCATACCCCGTGATACGCAAAATAGAAATGGACCAGTGGATAGTCCAGCTATTCACAGGGCATGGCGGGTTCTCCGAGTACCTGCACAGATTCAAGTGCAAGGAGAGCCCGGCATGCCCTTGTGACCCTGAAGTAGAGGAGACCGTTCTCCATTGCATTGCGGAATGCCCGATTTACAGCAGGCGCCGGCTGGACATTGAGTATGAGCTTGATATAAAAGTAAGTATCGCAAATCTAAGCGGTATAGTAAGTAATAAGTTGGTAAGAAATAAGTTTTTAAAGTATTGTAAGGAAATCGTAAAATCTGTAGCAAATAAAAACAAAAGTAAGAATAGCTCACCACGGCGCGATTAAATTCGTGACCGATGGTGAACAGATGTTAATTATAAGTAAGAACCTGTTCAAACTTGGAAGTTATAATAAAGAAATAAAGATATAAATTATAAGAATAGCTTAGCATAGTGTACGAGCGGGGGAGCCAATCTAACCTTGAATTAAAAACTGGGGGTTGAGGGTTAGATAGCTCCCTGAGTGGAGGCAATCCAACTGAGGAAAAGACTGTGGTGTGTGTTGGAAAGCTCGTTTATTAATAGTAACTAAATCTATACATTTGAAATGACGCTGGGGTCTTTGTGCGATTCAACTACGTACAGCGCCATCTAGTGAAAATCTTACAAACTAAAATTATCGCTCCAACATACCGCCCACCAAGGACAACTATTTTTGTCCTTAATTATAACAAAAAACCAAACTAAAATCTGTCTTAAATTACATGAGTAACAACATACTTTAAACAGTGAATGAGTACATTGGTTAATGGGGGCATGTGATACAAACTAATAAAGAAACTTATATATAGATGGGCTGTACTCTATACTATATACAATTACACCTTATAGATATACTATTCCGTAATTGGTAAGACACACAATTTTGATAAGGGCCGTTTTAAAAATGTGTTCTTGCATTTTAGAGTGACGACTCGCGCGACGTTGTCATTACCAGGGTGAATAGTCACAATCTTTCCCAAGAGCCAACGTGCGGGAGGCAAACCGTCCTCCTTGATCAAAACTATGTCCCCAATTGTCGGTTGTTGCATGTGTCGGTTCCATTTGTGCCGCTGTAGTAGATGGGTGAGGTATTCATCTGACCATCTTCGCCAAAACTGTTGCACCATACGTTGCGTCATTTGCCAACGTCTTAGGCTGGTAATGTTGTCTAGCTCGTAGTTGTGATCGGGAACAGCGACCAGCGGTTCCCCAACTAAGAAATGTCCTGGCGTCAATGGTGTGGGTTCGTCTGGATTCCCAGGTACGGTGGACAACGGCCTGGAGTTGAGACAAGCTTCTATCTGTGTTAAAACTGTGCTGAGTTCTTCATAAGTCAGTGTGGACTCCCCAATGACACGTCGCAAGTGGTACTTGACTGATTTGACACCAGCCTCCATCAGACCATTGAAGTTTGGTGCAAGAGGTGGGCTGAAGTGCCACCTTGTTCCATTGTTCCCGAGCCACTCCCTTATTTCGACTGCAACAGACGATTTTTCTCCTTCAACTAAGTGGCGCAGTTCTTTTGCGGCACCCACAAAGTTGGTTCCGTTGTCACTCCAAATATCAGTTACGTGACCGCGCCTAGACACAAACCTTCTGAATCCTGCGATGAATCCAGCCGATGTGAGATCGCTGATTACATCCAAGTGGATTGCTTTCGTCACCATGCAGACCCAGACACATATGTAGCCCTTGTACGATTTGTGCCCACGTCCCTTTGAAGTTCTCAGTTGTATTGGGCCTGCAAAATCTACTCCACTGTTTTTAAACGGTCTGGATGGCTTGATCCGACACTCTGGAAGTTGTCCCATCAATTGAATGGGTCTGCTGTTTGAGTAGCGCCTGCATTTGACACATTTGCGCACATGAACCCTGACCAATGACCGGGCTGATAAAATCCAGTACTTTGTGCGCAATTGTATGAGCATCAATGATATTCCTCCGTGCAGAGTCCTCCGGTGTGCGTCATCGATGATCAAATCTGTAAGATGATCGTTGTGAGGTAAGATGATGGGATGCTTTGTATCGCTAGTTAAATCAGCTCTATCTATACGACCGCTTCCTCGTAGTATTCCATCATCGTCTATAGTTGGGCAAAGAGATCTTAGTCTGCTAGTGGCACTGACTTGACCATGGCGTTGAATGTCTTTGATTTCTTTGCCAAACTCTTTTGCTTGTGTGTGTTTGATGCACACCTTCAAAGCTTCGTCTATCTCTTCACTTTCTAGGCAACCTTTGTGTTGTTTTTCGACATTTCCTTTCCACTGTCGCACTCTCAAACAGTAGGCAATGACTCTAACAAATTTGTTAAGAGTTGAATATTTGGTCCAGACAAGATCTTCCCTTTCAGGTTCAGTGATGTGATGGACCTTTATCGCTCTCTCTTCCAGTTTTGTTGTGATTGAGGCAGGTCTCGAATACACGATAGTGTCGTATTTCAGCCAAGGTGGTCCTTGAGCCCACAGCTCGTTGGAAGACAGCTCTATAGGTGTTAGTCCTCTTGATGCTATATCTGCTGGATTGAATGATGTCTGAACGTGTGCCCAGTGAGTGTTGTCAAATAGCGAGAGGATTGTGGACACTCTGTTTCCAACGAAGGTCTTCCATCGGCTAGGATGGCTGCTCAACCACGCCAAAACTACGGAAGAGTCAGTCCACAGATGGATATTGTTGTTTGAGATCTTGAGCACTTGTGCCACCTCTGCTGTCAGTTCGGCAGCTAGAACACTTCCCATCAGTTCAAGTCTTGGAATCGATTGCTGTTTTACAGGTGCAACTCTGGTTTTACATGTGATCAAGCTGACGTTAATCTCTCCGATCTTGTTTACAGTTCGCAAGTACACGACCGCAGCGTAAGCAGATAAGGACGCATCGGAGAAACCATGCAGCTCTACGTGATCATCATCGCCGTTAGTATAAATCCATCTAGGTACTCTGAAGTTGCTCGTCTCTGTCAGGTTGCTTCGGTATGTATGCCATTCTTTCAATAGTTCAGATGTCAACTCTTCGTCCCATTCTAGCCCCGAAAGCCATAGCTTTTGAATGAAAATCTTTGATGAGACGACACAAGGAGCCGCCCACCCTAAGGGGTCGTAGAATCGAGATATATCAGATATAACTCTTCTCTTTGTTACAGGTGTTTGCTGCGAAGGAAGGTTGACTGAATATTGGAACTCGTCTTGCTCACGGTTCCATGTAATTCCTAATATCTTCATGATTTCATCTTCATTTATTATTTTTGTCTCTTCTTCTGGCCTTGCTACTTCTCTCCTATCCTTTCCATCTTCCTCTAACTCTTTGTTCAATTCCTTGCTACTACTTGTCCATTTCTGAAGCTGAAATCCTCCCTTGTTGAGTAATTCGGTTATTTTCTTGTAAATCCTTATTCCTTCTTCTACTGTTTTGCATCCGGTCATTAGATCGTCAACGAAAAAATCATTTTTTACCTTTTCAGCGATATCGGGACAGCTTGCACCTTCATCGATTGCAACTTGCTGCAGAGTCTTCACCGCAAGGTAAGGGGCTGCAGCTGTACCAAAGGTAACTCTTACTAATTTATATTCTTCTGTTTCAGATTCCGGATTTTTGCACCAGAGGACTCTCTGAAAATCAGCATCTTCGGAAGTGACCTTCACCTGCCTGTACATTTTTACGATGTCAGCACACATGCTTATCGGGTGTTGTCTCCATCTCATGATGATGTGACGTAATGGTTGTTGCAACATAGGACCTACTAACAAGTCTTCATTGAGTGATGGTGAATTCGCACTCTTCATTGATGCATCAAACACAATTCGAACTTTGCTAGTGGTCTTGTTCTCGCGCACTACTGCATGATGGGGCAAGTAAACAGCTGTTGAATTCTCGTCAGTCTTTGGCACACGTTCCATGTGACCAAGTTCGATGTATTCATTGAACACTTTGCTATATTGCTCACCTAACTCTCTATTCTTCTTTAGCTTACCTTCAAGAAGATGGAGTCTCTTGAGTGCGATATTCTTGCTGTTCCCATGTTTACATTGTGGTTCTTCATCTCTAAATGGAAGTTTGACAACGTACCGTCCGTCCTCATCGCGACAGGTTGTCTTCTGGTAAATGTCTTCACAACGCGCTTCTTCTTCCGTCAAGATTGCTTTCGCTTGAAATTCAGGAATGACAGATTCAATTTCCCAAAACTTCTTTAGGAGTTCGTCGTTAGCTTCATCTGCGGAACTCATGATGACATGATGACAAGTGCGAGTAGTGCTTGTTGCTGGTACTTCTCCAGATAGGACCCAACCAAAGTAGGTATCCTGTGCTATAGGTAGCTCCGGAGCTGGGCCTTTGATTAAGCCTTCTTTGAGCACCTTCCCGTAATGTTTTGAGCCGAGAAGCAAGTCAATCTTGTTTGGTGTGTGATACTGTGGGTCAGCTAAAGTTAGAGTCTCTATTTCAGGCCAGTTGGTTATCTTTAATTTGCCTGATGGCAAAAGTGATGTGATGTTCTTTACCACGTGTGCTTCTATTGTGAGGCTGAAATTCGGGTCAGTGCGTGAGTGTAGTGTCACACTGACAATGAAATTGGAGCACAGTGGGTCTTGACCGCCTACACCCAAAAATACTGTTCTATTTGGGCGCTTCTTGAGCCCGAGGAGCTGGGCTGCTGCTTCGGTGATGAGTGTGGATTGTGATCCTTGATCCATCAATACCCGCAGCAGTTGAATGAGACCCTGCAGTGTTTTCGCTCCGACAACTGCAGTTCCCAGTAAACCTTCTGAGTCAGACTCCTTTGAGACATGTGAGGTAACGTTGTGATGAATAGTTTGGTCTGGTGTCGTTACCTGGTCACATGTTGATGGTGTTGCAACACTATTGACGTCTTTATCTATGCGGTGCAACAGTGTGTGGTGGCGCCGCTTGCAAATCTTGCAAGTTGTGGTGTGGCGACAATACTTGATTGGATGCTTGCCCAAGCAGTTAAAGCAAAGTCCTTCTTTCTTGACAAATACGTGACGCGAGTCGTAACACTCTTTGGCAAACACTTTGCAATTCGCTAATTTGTGATTTTCGTTACAAAATGAACATTTAAGTGCCATAGATTGACATTGCTTATTATCTGTGACATGGTGAACTTTAGGTTTGAGTTGATACGGTGTGGTGGGTTTGCTGGGCCTTTCATTTAGGAATTCTAGTGCTCTGAATCTTGACTCCAGAAACTCTTCAAATTTAGAAAGCGTGGGAAGATCATCCTTGCAACTTATGTGACTTTCCCACTGCTTTCGTGATTCAGGGTCCAATTTAGCACTGACTATATAAATTACGATGGTGTCCCAAGTGGACACATCGACTCCAATGTTTTTCAACCCGTTCAAGCATTCCATGATAGTGTCCAACAAACCCTTTACACCGGTGGAACATTCTGTGATAGCCCTTTGATTAATTAGTCTACTTAGTAGACGATTTGACAGGAATCTCTTATTTTCATATCTACTGACGAGTAGCGACCAGCACTCTGAGTAATTGGATGACGTAATAGGGATATGCCTGACTAGGTGTTCGGCCTCGCCGCGTAACAAACCTTTTAAATAGTGCATCCTTTGTACGTCGTCCAACATCTCGTTGGTTCCTATCAAAGATAAAAACATATCTTTGAACGTTGGCCACTCCTCGTATGTACCTGAGAACTTTTCTATTTGGATTTTGGGCAACCGCACATTGTGTGAAGCATGTACATTCAAAGTGTTATGATCATCATGGTCAGCTACCGGTATGCCTGACTTTGTATACCTCTCTAGAACAGTTCTCAAGTCACTCTTATGATCTATGTACATTTCTTCTGTCTCGTCATAAACATTCTCTGTGAAGTAATTGGATGCTTCATGGGCAGTAGTCATGGTTTGAATGATTTTCTGGTGTGTTGCCATGAACCCTGCCCAATTCACTTCCAACTGCTCTAAGCGAGTTTTAACATAAGGCTCGGTAATACGCTCTTTAGGCGACTTTTTGTAGTTTGAAATTCCTTTTTCTATCACATGTTTTTGATTAGTTTGCAACTTAAATAGTGCGTCCATATTGCCTACAAATTAATGCGACGACACTATCTTACAAATATTTAAACAAAATTTACAAGTTGAAAATTTTACAAGTCGATGAATTTACTGAGCAAAATATTCTAAGTGTATGGAACCTTGTCGCAGTAAATGAATTTTAAACCGGCCGTAGCTTCGCCCTTGTTCCAACTTAAGGCTAACTATTCTAAGTCCCAAAACCCATGCACACAAAATTATTCTAAGTTGAAATGTCAAATTGAAACTAAACTTCACTCTTGATTGAACGTAAACAAAACACTTGGTTGAATGTAAACAAACACTTGAAAGTACTCACTGTTTTCCTTCGACACTTAGCTTCATTCAATAGACTGGTTCATCGGTCGTTCCTTGCTTTCGGTCCTCGTTCCTCGGCACTCCGCTGCGTGGTGGAGTATTCCGCCTGCGTGGTGGAGTGTTCCGCCGAGTGGTGGAATGTTCCGCTACTAGTGGCGCCACCTGGTGGCGTGGTGAGTAGCGAAACTATTCCGCTGCAATGTGTATTGATCCCCCGGTGTAAGGGGAGAGATCGACCGGCGGTTGCACTAAAGTGCCGACGACAACGCTGAGGTGCCGCGCAATCTCACCAAAAACAGAGTCGAGTGGCTGTATTAACAGCTGTATCCGGCTCGAATATGTACGAGCGGGGGAGCCAATCTAACCTTGAATTAAAAACTGGGGGTTGAGGGTTAGATAGCTCCCTGAGTGGAGGCAATCCAACTGAGGAAAAGACTGTGGTGTGTGTTGGAAAGCTCGTTTATTAATAGTAACTAAATCTATACATTTGAAATGACGCTGGGGTCTTTGTGCGATTCAACTACGTACAGCGCCATCTAGTGAAAATCTTACAAACTAAAATTATCGCTCCAACACATAGGAAATAGGTAATAAAAAGAACGAATGAGGAATATGTATGAAAGAAAGAAACAGTATGAGGAATAAAAGTACGAGAGGCATACAAGCGGGAACGGTATGAAAGTGGATTGTAAACAACAGGCCCCAACACAAACTCGTTGGGGGTAGGCCGGAAAAAAAAAAAAAAAAAAAAAAAAAAAAAAAAAAAAAAAACCTAACCTAACCTTTTTTTTTTTTTTTTTTTTTTTTTTTTTTTTTTTTTTTTTTTTGTTGCCCAGGAAAACCTATTAGAGGTACCACCCAAAAAACCCCGGGGAGGGCGGGTGGTTATGTGGGAGTCTCCGCCCCACTCCATAAGGGCGGCATACCCACTAAAAACCTGGGGTGTTCCATCTCCGCATCGTTGGTCCAGGGCCACGAGAGCGCGATGCATACATCCGCAGCCCTGGTGATGCTGGCCCGGTAACGGGCCCCGCCTCGGGGAGCTTCAGCTCAACCCTCAATGGACGACGTGTCAGAACACGGGACACGTCATGCATCCTGTGGGGACTCATTCCAGGGCAACAGGTTCCCCGACCTGCCACCCAGAGCCCCCAGGAGTCAGGCAGTCGCACGCCAAAGCGACCGCCCTTCTCCAATGCGCCCTCTGCGCACGGAGTTCGGTTCCCGTGTCGCCGCTACTCGGCCGGTACACCGAACTCCTCTCGCCTCTCGGCGACCACCTCGGGTGCTCTTAAAGAGCACCCAGCTCCACCTACACCGCGAGGTGCGGCGAGCTCTTCGCCTCGGGCCCTACAACCAGCCCTCTCGAAGGGGAGGTATAGGCGAGGGCCCCCACTCGATCGAACGTTTGGACACAGGCTAGCAAGATCCACCGGAAGGTGGAAGTTACTAACCTGTGGACGGGGTGCACCAGGTTTCCCCAACTAACCCCAAATCCCCATATGGAGAGATGAAATTAGTTGGGCTTACCCAACGTGAAGGTAGTCCGATCATCGCACCCCGAGTACCCTTAACCTAACCTAACCTAACCTAACCTAACCTAACCTAACCTAACCTAACCTAACCTAACCTAACCTAACCTAACCTAACCTTACCTAACCTAACCTTTTTTTTTTTTTTTTTTTTTTTTTTTTTTTTTTTTTTTTTTTTTGTTGCCCAGGAAAACCTATTACAGGTACCACCCAAAAAACCCCGGGGAGGGCGGGTGGTTATGTGGGAGTCTCCGCCCCACTCTATAAGGGCGGCATACCCACTAAAAACCTGGGGTGTTCCATCTCCGCATCGTTGGTCCAGGGCCACGAGAGCGCGATGCATACATCCGCAGCCCTGGTGATGCTGGCCCGGTAACGGGCCCCGCCTCAGGGAGCTTCAGCTCAACCCTCAATGGACGACGTGTCAGAACACGGGACACGTCGTGCATCCTGTGGGGACTCATTCCAGGGCAACAGGTTCCCCAACCTGCCACCCAGAGCCCCCAGGAGTCAGGCAGTCGCACGCCAAAGCGACCGCCCTCCTCCAATGCGCCCTCTGCGCACGGAGTTCGGTTCCCGGGTCGCCGCTACTCGGCCGGTACACCGAACTCCTCTCGCCTCTCGGCGACCACCTCGGGTGCTCTTAAAGAGCACCCAGCTCCACCTACACCGCGAGGTGCAGCGAGCTCCACGCCTCGGGCCCTACAACCAGCCCTCTCGAAGGGGAGGTAAAGGCGAGGGCCCCCACTCGATCGAACGTTTGGACACAGGCTAGCAAGATCCACCGGAAGGTGGAAGTTACTAACCTGTGGACGGGGTGCACCAGGTTTCCCCAACTAACCCCAAATCCCCATATGGAGAGATGAAATTAGTTGGGCTTACCCAACGTGAAGGTAGTCCGATCATCGCACCCCTACCTAACCTAACCTAACCTAACCTAACCTAACCTAACCTAACCTAACCTTTTTTTTTTTTTTTTTTTTTTTTTTTTTTTTTTGTCGCTGGGAAAAATGCGTTACGCATCCCCCCCTTGGGGGATTGGGGGGGTATGTGGGACTCCCTGGACCAGAGAGGACCGGTATACCCACTAAACAACCCAGCGGCACTCCAGCATCGCCCATGTGGAAGGGGACTGGGAGACCGGCAAAGCCTTGACGTCCAGCCCCCCGCCGACGACCGCCCGCCTTTACAGCGGGGCCTGCACGCCCCTCCCTGCAGGGGGGGGGTGGCCGGGTAAGACCGGGAGTGCTCGGCCAATTCCGCCCGGCGGGGTGGTGAATATGTGCAATGCGGGAGAAGGCGCCCCCGCGCCTGTCACCCGCTATTCACCACCACGGGGCAGACGACTATAATCGCCGTCGTCTCCTGCCCCTTCTCCGCCTGCGCAGCGGCGCCGCAAGAGGGTCTTCCTCCCGCGCGCGCTCCGCCGCCTCCTTTTGGGACATCACGTCCTCACAGAAGGAGGCGACCGCTGCCCATGCCTCCTCGCTTCCCAGCATGGAGTTGACCAAGCTGGGAAGCGAGAGGTCCGGTCCGACCACCGCTACCAAGCCGCGGCGCGGCTCGGACCACGACGGGCACAGCTCAAGGGTGTGCTGCGCCGTGTCCTCCGCCGCACCACAGTCGTGGCACGACGGGTCCTCTTCCCTCCCGATTCGGTGCAGGTACGATCCGAAGCATCCATGCCCGGACAATACCTGCACCAGACGGAACGAGAGGAAGCCGTGGGGTCGCTCGAGCCAATCTCGCAGGACTGGCCCGAGCGCGTCCAGCGTCCGCCGGCCGAAAACGGCAGAGGCGAGGTCCGCCGTCCAGTGTTGGACGATCGCGTCCCTCACCTGCTGTCGGACGGCCTCCCGCTCTTCCGGGGCGGGGCGCTCCCCGAGTGCCCTTTGCCCCGCTGTCCACTCGTATACTCTGGCGAGCACCCACGCCTCTAGCTCCCAAGGAGGGGTGCCCGCCAGAGCACAGGCCGCCGCGAAGCTTACCGAGCGGTAGGCCCTCGCCACCCGCTGCGCGATTGCCCTTTGGGGCCTGCGGATCGCGGCGGCGTTCTCTCTCCTTTGGAGGGAGTCCGCCCAGATGGGAGCCCCGTAGAGGGCCATGCTCTTGAGGATGCCGGCATACAACCGCCGGCATCGCGCTTTGGGCCCCCCCAGGTTGGGGATGAGCCACGACAGCGCGCCCGCGACCTTCAGCAGGCGCTTCGACAGCTCGCTGAAGTGCGGGCCGAAGCGCCACCTGCTGTCGAGCACTAGGCCCAGATATTTCATCTGGGTCTTGAGCTCGACCCTGACGCCCTCCACGACGATGTGGGCGTCGGTGGGGATGCGCTGCCGAGGCCCGTGGAAGAACACGGCCTCGGTCTTGTGCAGCGCCACCCCCAGACCAAGCCGGCGAATCCTTCCCGCGACCAAGGATCCGCCAGCAGAGGCCAGGGTCGCCGCCTCCCTGAAGGTCCTCCCCCGGGCAGTGAGGAGGGTGTCGTCCGCGTAGCAGATGACACTCGTGCCACGGAGGAGAGCTCCCCGCAGGAGCCAATCGAAGCCGATGTTCCACAGGAGTGGTCCTAAGACGGACCCCTGCGGAACACCGGATTCCGCGCCATACCGCCGGAGCTGGCCCGCTTTGTCTACCAGGAGGACCGCTCGGTCCTCCAAGTAGCTGGCCAGGAGCCTCCGCAGGTACTGGGGCACTCCGTGGAAGCGGAGCGCCTCCAGTATTGTCGAGTGGGGGATGGAGTTGAAGGCGTTGGCTATATCGAATGACACAGCCAACACTCCATCCCCTGCCTCCACGGCCTCCCTCACTTGGCCCTTGAGCCGGGCCAGCGCGTCGATTGTCGAACGCCCCCTTCGGAAACCGAATTGGGCGTCCGACAGGTTCGGCCCCACCTCCAGGAGGTGGCCATTAAGCCGACCAGCGACGATCCCCTCGAACAACTTTCCGACCTCATCGAGCAGAACGATGGGCCGGTATGCCGAAGGGGAGTCCGCCGGACGTCCCTCCTTACGGAGGAGGCACAGCTGCCCCTCCTTCCAGGGTTTCGGAAACCTCCCCGACGCGAGACACGCGCTGAAGAGGTCCCGAAACCTTCCCTCCATCTGGGTGGCGGCGATGGCCACCACCCGCGCGGGAACGCCGTCCGGCCCTGGGGCCGTCTTCTTGGCGCGGAGATGGAGAGTCTCCGCGGCGATCTCCCCCGCCGTGACCGGAGGTATCTCCTCCTCCTCCGGCGGAGCCGCCCCCTCCGGTGGATCCATCACTGGTGGGGTGAAGTTGGTCCCGGATGGAAACAGGGACCGGACTACCCCATCCAGCAATGCCGGCTCAAGGGACTCCGTCAGCGGGGGACCGAAGGGGCGCAGTTTGTTCCGCGCCGCCTTGTATGGTCTCCCGTACGGATCCCTGTCGAGACCCTCTAGCATCTCGGCTCGCGCCGCGTCCTCGGCGGCGCCCATAACCTAACCTAACCTAACCTAACCTAACCTAACCTAACCTAACCTAACCTAACCGAACCTAACCACCATACAATCGCAAGAACAACACCATCTCCGCGGAAAAAATTCGAAAAAGTGGTATTTTTTCGCGTTAGCGCCAACCAGTGTTCTTAATGTGAAACATTGTGTCAATGACCATCCGTGACAGTGTTTGCAGAGCGCAGTTCGCATCGGTTCAAGAACCAGAAGGCTTAGACTTTGGAGCTGAATTTCACCTTAGAGGTTAGTTGAGCGTTTTTGCCTGGTATAAAATCAGATAGCCCTTACGAATCCCTATCCGAAGACGTTTCGTTTGTCTCGATCGGATAAGTATTTCAGAAGTTATTAAGAGGCAAAGATCAGGCAAAACCGCGTGGCCACGACATGCCCGCACGTGCTCCTAACCTCTAAGACCCAGGCTGAAGACTTTGAAGCCATTTGGAGACTCCGCCGACGGGTGCTGCGCCCTGCAGATCAGCTCAACCTGGAGACGACAACGGCTCTCTGCAACCGACAGTCCGAACACCACCGTGTTTGGGTTCTCCAGAATCAGGACAACGAGCCCTCTCTTCCCCTTAACCTCCCCCCCCCCCCTTATCCCCCTTACCCCCCCCTGACACTCCCCCCATATCTCACCTTTCCCATATTGATCATTGACTTGTATCCCATCCTTCCTTTACAAATTTTGCCTTCACCCCTCCCCCCCCTCTGTACCCATTACCCTCCCCCCTTCTGTCTATCATTGGAACCGCAAGTGCAACACCCATCGTGTTTGGTATCACCAGAACCAGGACGAGAAGATCTACATTTCTGCCCCAAAGACTGAACAACCCCTTCCCCGCAGCCGTGGCCACCTCACCCCCGCGAGCTCTATCTTCGTGACAAAACAAGATAGACCAGCCGTGTTTGGTGTCATTGGAACCAGGATTGGAAGCCGAGAAATTTGGACCTGGCAGAATTCTCCCCCCCCCCTAGGGAACATACCTCACACCCCGTAGACCATCTAAGGAACGGCCACCTGCAGAAAAACCGCACTGGGTATTGCTACAATCGGGACCAATCAAGCCGCAGTTTCTCCCCTAAAAGTCGCCCCCCCGCAGACACCACTTCACCCCCGCAATCTCTATTTTCACACCTGTTCGAGATAGACCAGCCGTGTTTGGTGTCATTGGAATCGGGACTGCTTAAGGAATCAACTAGGCCCAACAGATTCTCACCTCCCCCCTCACCCCTTCACGAAAGTTGTCAAGAAGAGTCCAGCTACGGAAAGAACACAAGACGAAAGCCAGCCGTCGTCACTTCACGTCACGTCACTGAGAACACCTGTCCTCCGCGCACCAGACAGTACAGGAGAGAAGCGCCGAACACCTGCGCCACCATAGTCGTAACTAGCATAAGTAATAATTGTAATAATTAATCTTAATTAAGTTATCCATAAAATTCATCTCCCCCCCCCCCTCACAATCTTCACCACTTATTAACAAAATGTCACAAAAAGGAGCATCGTCATCAACTTCACTTACCGCTTCTGCCACCGCCGCAGCCAGAGGCCTCCGTAATACGGTCCTTCAAAAGATGCATAGACACAAGTCGACCAAATCGGAGGCGACTAAGGCCGCAGCGAGCACCAGCATCCCGAAGTCAAGAACTGCGGTAAGTGACACTGTCCCTCGTGTACCACCCTTAGAGACAAGAGAGAGGTGCCCCACCCACTCCAGCCCTGAGAATCCGGCAAGTCCGTCATCAGCCGGCGAGTCCTCCACCCCAGAAGTAGCAGCAGCGCACATAGCAGCGGTGGACAAAATCGATGACTGGAGACAGTGCGGCATATCCCCCCCCAAGGAACTAGCAGTCGAAGAAGGTGAGTTCTCAGACTCGAACGCCTCCCTACTCTCTTTCCCAACCCCGGACCGTTCGTCGCGACGCAGCATTCTAGTTGTGGGCAGCAAGAGGACCGGTGTTGAAATGGACCTGGCCACGAAAGTAGCCAATGAATGGTTCCAGAAGGGTAAGGAGGCGATCGAGTCTTCGGGCAACCTGAGGACGGACATAAAGAGGGTCTCCATTGAGTCCATGCAGACCCTCTACGATACGGTTCTTTCGCTCTCGGACTCGAGACAGCGCCACATTGCAACATTAGAGCGCGAGCGAGCACGACACGCGAGAGAACTGTTGTCCGTGGAGAGAGCTCACCAAAAAGAATTGCTAAGGCTCAACACGCAGCTCATCAGTGAGGTCAGCCAAGCCAGGAACGACATTTCCGCAACCCTAGTGGAAACAAAGGCAATCCGTGACTGGCAAGGCTACGAAACGAGAGAACCTCACCAGCAGATAAAGGAAATATCGGCTAAACTAAAAGATCTACAAGGCCAATTAGAACATTTGGTAAAAGGCTCTGACACGGTAAGCGTTGATTTGGAGCCCGTCAAAAGGGAGTTTATAGGCCTTAGAGCCGGAATCGACTCTCTACAAAAACAAATTGACGAGCTTCGTAGAGATGCCAACCATAAAACAGAGAAGATCCATAAAAACAGCGCCGAGATTCTTTCACAAGTGAAAAGCCTTCCCCCACCGCCACAGTACAACGACCACTTACAAGAAATTTCGAAAATGCTCCAAGACATCTCGAACAAGGAAGCAACAGCACTCCCATCTCCTCCCCCGCAAATCATAAACATCAAAGAGCACGTTCAGCCCATAACAGAAAAGTTAGAAGCGGTTTCATCCGAACTGAGAACGATGAGGCAAGAAAAGCTAAATACTCCACCCCCCGCCCTCAACATAGACGCAGAACTAGCATTGTCCAAAGAAACACCAGCTCAGAAAATGACATATGCCAAGGCAGCCGCAAAGCCACTTGCTAAGCCGAACCACACCCTGATTGTATCCGCACCAGGAGATACAACCGCAGAAAAGGTAATAGACAGAATAAGAGTGGCTCTGGACACGAAACAGACGGGAGCAAGGGTCGACCGAGTACGCAAAGGCAGGAACCGAAAGGTTATCCTGAGTTGCGGCACGAAGGAAGACCTAAACCTCGTCCGAAATCGAGTGCAGAGTGACAAGACCCTGAAAGTGGAAACGGCAAAAGCCGGGAATCCACTCATAATAATCAGGGATGTTCTGTCGTACCATACGGATGCGGAGATCGTCGAGAACCTACTGGCGCAGAACAAACACCTTCTGCAAGATGTAGATCTCAAGGAGACTACGATCAGGGTGCGATACAGGCGGAAAGCAAGAAACGCACACGAATGCCACCCCGTGTTGGAGGTCTCTCCAACCATCTATAAGCGCTTTACAGAAGCAGAAAAAGTGTACATAGGTCTCCAGCGGAGACCAGTGTCAGACCACTCGCCACTGGTTCAGTGCATCAAGTGCCTGGGCTTCGGTCACACCAAAACCGTGTGCCGGGAAAGCGAAGCCCTCTGCAGTCACTGCGGGAAAACGCACTCCTGGGACCAGTGTAAAGCGCGTATGGAAGGTATTCCTCCAAAATGTAGGAACTGCTCGACCACGCAAGGAAATCATCACGATGCAGACCTGAGACACAACGCATTCAGCAGTGAGTGTCCAGAGAGAGTAAAGTGGGATGGAATTGCGAGGTCGAGAATTTCCTATTGCTGAGGGCGCCCTGGAGGATACATGCTCAATCCAAGGACAGGTGGGTGGATTAGGTTTGCGTTTCATCCAAGTGAACCTACGCCGCGCCAAGCAAGTAACGGCCGAATTTTTCGCCACTGCATTTGAAAAGGGAATCTCAGTCGCCCTGGTTCAAGAACCCTACGTAGGGAACACGGGCGTTCTGAAACAATACCCTGGGACGCGAGTCATTCAATGCAGTCTAAAAAGGAAATCACGAGTCAAGGCCGCCGTGGTGGTTTTCGGGGACAAGTTGGAGGTTATTCACGACCCTCAAATTGTCACCGAGACCGAAGCGGCAGTCTTGCTCGTTGGCAACGGCCTAAGGCTTGGCGTAATATCCATCTACCTGGACAAGGATGAAGAAATCGAGCCATATCTCCAGAGGGTTCGGGCATTTAGTGAGAAACTCGCGACCAAAGACATAATTGTCGCCGGAGACACTAATGCCTGGAGCCTTTGGTGGGGAAGCGTAGAAGAGAACAAGCGAGGAGAAGCCCTTAACTCTTTTCTCGGCGAAATGGACCTGCAGATTCTCAACACCGGAGATACGCCAACTTACGAGGTTGTCAGAGGGGGCAAATTGTGCACGAGTAGAGTAGACGTCACAACGTGCAGTTTGCCCCTACTGGGAAGGATCGTAGATTGGCAAGTGAACAGAGGTCTCACAACCTCAGACCATAACGCAATCACCTTCACCTTGCGGCTGGGTAAGGCTTTGGAACCCTTAAAACCTGTAACCACCCGCAAGTACAACACGAAGAAGGCTAAATGGTCAGACTTCTGTTCCAGTTTCAAGACTCTTCTCGAAGGGATAAACTTGAAACCGGCCTCCGTGAGAGAATTGGACAATCCTGAGGACCTCGAAAGAACGATCACCAGCTACACCGAATGTATCCACGAAGCCTGCCAGAACTCCATCCCGATGGCAGGCACTAGAGAAGGGAATCCAACACCCACGTGGTACACAAAAACGCTGGCAGATCTCAAGACAGAGGTCTTGAGGAAGAAACGAAGAATAAGAAATGCCGCCCCTGACAGAGTCCAAAAAGTAATTGAAGAGTACCAGGTAGCCAGAGAAGAGTACAAAGAGAAAGCCGAAAAAGCCACAACGGAAGGCTGGAAGGAGTTCTGCACAACACAAGAAAGAGAAAGCATGTGGGACAAGATCTACAGAGTGATAAGGAATACTTCCTCAAGGCAGGAAGATATGCTCCTTAGAAATCCCGAAGGGAGTACTCTCAACCCACAGCTTTCAGCAGAACTCCTAGCCAGGACCTTCTATCCCGATGACTCGGAAAGCACAGACCAGCCGTACCATTCCGAGCTGAGGAAACGAACAAGAGAAACACCACCAAACCTATCGGAAGATGACCCACCTTTTACGTCAGCGGAACTAGAGTTAGTGCTGAGAGCATTGAACCCAAAGAAAGCCCCTGGACCCGACGGGCTTACCGCTGACATATGCACAGCTGCGATCCGCTGCCACCGGGAAGTGTTTATGGAGATAGCCAATAAGTGTCTGTCTCTTAAATACTTTCCGAGGCAATGGAAGGTAGCGCATGTGGTCATCCTACGGAAACCGGGAAAGACAGACTACACACATCCCAAGTCTTACCGTCCGATAGGCCTCTTGTCGATACTCGGAAAAATCATCGAAAAACTGCTTGTAGGCCGACTCCAATGGCATCTCCTCCCCACGCTCAACCAAAGACAGTACGGTTTCATGCCCCAAAGAGGAACCGAGGACGCCCTCTATGACCTTGTAGAGCACATAAAACAAGGAGTACAGAGTAAGAAAATGGTTCTCCTCGTCTCTCTGGACATAGAGGGGGCCTTCGATAACGCTTGGTGGCCAGCCCTGAAGTATCAGCTTGCGAAGAAGAGGTGTCCATCAAACCTCTACGAGATGGTATGCTCCTACCTGAATGACCGTAAGATCAAGGTCAACTACGCGAGAGCAACATGCGAGAAGGAAACCACGAAAGGATGCGTCCAAGGATCTATCGGAGGACCAACATTCTGGAATGTTATCCTAGACTCGCTGTTGCACAAGCTAGAAGCCAATGGAGTATACTGTCAAGCATTCGCAGACGACGTCGTTCTAGTATTCACAGGTCAATCAATCACCGTAGAACACGAGGCCAACGCGGCTCTGGAGGTGGTGGTGGATTGGGGAAATCGTAACAAACTCAACTTCGCAGCGCACAAGACCAACGCAATGCTCTTCACAAAGAAGTTGAAATACGATACCCCGAACCTCACCATGTCCGGAGTCAGCCTGGGCCTCGTGCAGGAAATGAAACTCCTCGGGCTGGTGATTGATCGAAATCTCACTTTCAAAGCACACGTGACCGCTCAGTGTAAAAAGGTAGCGGACATATACAAACAACTAGCGTGCGCAGCAAAAGTGACGTGGGGCCTAAATAACGAAATACGGAGGACGATATACATCTCAGTGGTTGAACCCATCATGACGTACGCCGCAAATGTTTGGGCAGAAGCGACAGACCTCGAAGTGAACAAGTCACAGTTGAATTCACTTCAGAGAGGCTTCGCCCAAAAGATTTGCCGGGCCTACCGCACCGTCTCCCTAACATCAGCGCTCACCCTCTCAGGTCTACTCCCCCTGGACCTCCGAATCCAAGAGGCCCAATCGTTGTACAGAATGAAAAGGAATCGCTCGATTGATTATCTTCCGCCAAAAGTTGAGCTCGAAAAGCCCATCGGATACCTGGACCAGCCCCATCCGTCCAAACAAATTTCCTTGGATTTTGAGCTCATCGAAACCCCTCCAGAACATTTAGTCGGACCCGCAATCTATACCGACGGTAGTAAAATAGAGGGAAAAGTAGGCGCCGCCCTAACCTGGTGGGAAGAAGGCAAGGAAAAGAGCTTTTCTACTTTCAAGCTACACCCCGATTGCACGGTTTTCCAGTCGGAACTTTATGCCCTAAGTGAGGCGGCTCAAATGGTGAAAAACAGCAGTGACCAAGAAGTCAACATTCTGAGTGACTCAAGATCATCACTCGAACTGCTGCGAAACCCGAAAACGAGTCACCCCTTGGTAAGGACAATAAAGGAAAACATTGGAAAAATCCGTGCAAGGGGAGGGTCCGTTCGTCTGTTTTGGTTAAGGGCGCATGTGGGAACCGCTGGAAACGAAAGAGCCGATGAGCTCGCGAAATCAGCGGCCCTCGCTTGCGCTCCCCGAGACTATGAACGGATCTCCCTGTCCTACGTCAGAAGAAAGATCCGCGAGGAATCGGTCCAGAAATGGCAAGACCGATATGAAACCTCCAGCACTGGGTCGGTAACAAAGATGTTCCTGCCGGATGTTACGAAAGCGTACCGTCTAACGCGGGCAACTAAACTGACGCCGTTTCAAGTGCAAGCTCTGACGGGACACGGAGGCATAGCCGATTATCTGTACAAGTTTAAGCTAAAAGAAAGTCCAGGTTGCGAATGCGACCCAAACATTCCGGAAACTGTAACGCACGTGCTCATAGAATGTCCCCGCTTCACAGCCGCTCGGCATGACCTGGAAATGCAGATCGACAGAAAGATCACTGAGTTGGAACTTCGAAACATCCTAGAGGATCCAGCAACTCGAAAGCATCTACTGTCCTTCATTGACAGGTCATTCCGCATAGCGGCGATACGAAACGCCACCCTCCTTCCAACCAATACACAGCCCACATCAATCAGCACCACCACTCTCCCCCCTGCCTTGAGTTCTGAATCTAGGCCTTCAACTCCCAAGAGCGTAAGCATAAATCACCTACTAGCTTGCGCAGTTACAGGAAGCCCTGGAATCAGAATCCGAGGCGTAGCTCTCTTCATGGATAGTGAAAATGAAAGGTTCGGAATGAGCTTCTGCGTAGCATGGAACCAGAAAAAGCGTGTTCGCATGTCACCGGGGCTTGCATGTTTGCTTAATGGGAAAACATCAAAAGTCACCATGAAGCGCAAAACGTATGACTCTCTCCCAGTGGTAGGGGTATTTGGCCATCAATGTCGACTAGTGCAATCGAAAAACAAAACGGTTGCACTCTTCGAGTGGGCGGCCAAATCGCCTTTCGAACAGGTGAACGAGTTCCTTACGTCGCTTGGTGAACCCGAAGACGGCACAGCCCGGGTGATAAGTGTTGACGCCATGGCCATCGAATACGAGAAAGGAGAAACCACGCACCGGCTCGGTTGCCTTGAAGCCGCAAAACATCACGAAATCGTCGTGTACGAAAACCGGGGTGAAAACCTGAGTTATCTCAGAGCCCCCAGACGAGACGGCATGCCTGCAACCGATAGCTGGGGACGACCGTTCCCAAACTCGAGTTTGATGACTGGTTCTGAAAGAGTACAGATGCGAGTGGCCGAGGAAGAAGCTGCGAAACAGACAAGCGAAGAAATTCCACCGACCAGTAGTAGAGTACTTGCACTCGTCAACACCTTAAGTGCAGCTATGCGAAGCCCGTTTCGCCCACCACAGACACCACCAGAGCCCATTCCACAAACATCTGCAGATCCACCAATTCTACGGACGAGAGCCGACAAGGGCCAAGTCAGTCCACCCCGCTACGTCGCTGTCTCGGGACCGAAAGACCACGCTATGAACGCATTCCTTGAATTTTTGGCCGTCACCAGAGCAACAAGACAAGTCCACGCAAAAACCTGCGAAAACATCCTGCAGGCCTATAGACTGGACTTGGAGAACTCGCTGTCGATCAAGATCAAAGAAGCAGAAGGAGCCATATTTGACAATAACACATCCCGTGTCATCAAGGGATGTATGTCGGAACACCATATGGCGGCATTCAGTGCAAAAAGTGGTTTCGTGTTTCTGGACAGCGAGGAGACGGCGCGCGCTGGCAGGCCCAAGTATGTGATACCATCGGACGATCCAATCGTTGTCACCACCAAGTATACCAAGATTATGTTGGACGACAGGATCCTTCAAATGGCGGAAACCATTGGGGGGAGCCTAGTCGAAAGACAGTCATGGAACGACTGGATGGTACCTAAGATACGATGGGTCAACGGGGTCCCAGGATGTGGTAAAACAACACGGGTAATAGAAGACTTCGACGTGGACACGGACATCATAATCACCACAACAACGGAGGCAGCCAAAGACCTGAGGGAGAAGCTAGCGCACAGAGTAGGAAACCTGGTTAAAACCAGAGTGCGCACCATGGCTTCTGTACTCGTAAATGGATTCAAAAACAAGAGTTTCGCCCGACTTCTTATAGACGAAGCTCTCATGAACCATTTCGGGGCCATAATAATGGCTTCGCGGCTGTCCGGTGCAAGTGAAATTGTCCTCATCGGAGATATCAACCAGGTCCCTTATATCGACAGAGAAAATCTCTTCGAATTAAGGTACTATCGCCCGAACCTGATCACGAACATCACTCAGGAATTGTTATGCACGCATAGGAGCCCTATGGATGTCGCATACGCGCTGAGGGAAATATACTCGGGTATATATTCCTCAGTGCCGCGCATCAAGTCCCTAGAGCGGAGAAGGTTCACGGACTCAGAAATTCCCAAAAATGCTCCCAACACCCTTTTCTTGGTACACACACAAATAGAAAAGGCAACCCTAATCAACCAGGGTTACGGAGCCGGATCAGGGTCACGAGTTCTAACCATCCATGAAGCCCAGGGACTGAAATGCGAGTCGGTCATCGTCATTAGAACAAAGTCAAAAATAGTACTTCACGACAGCGTGTCCCACGCCGTTGTGGCAGTCTCCAGGCACACGAAGAACTTCACTTATTACACAGACGATGCAGATGATGCAATCGGTCGGTTTGTGCGTATAGCTGCGCCTGCGTCGCCTGTGATAGTGTCGAAGTACAACCTCGAAATGGCCATCAAGGATCGCAATGCGGCTGTGGTAGAAGCCATAACTGAAATTGTTGAGAAATTGTGCTGAAAAACCATCCCCCCCCCCCCCCAACTCCATATAAGCTAGTTTAATGCTACTCCTGTATTGTTAACGTTAAATTGTAAACGCTTTGTAAAATCAAAATTGTATGTAAATAATGACAAAAAGCATGGACCCCGGAGTCTATGGTGTTCCAGTAAAAAAAAAAAAAAAAAAAAAAAAAAAAAAAACCTAACCTAACCTAACCTAACCTAACCTAACCTAACCTAACCTAACCTAACCTAACCTAACCTAACCTAACCTAACCTAACCTCACCTAACCTAACAATTACGATTTTGTCTATTTTATTATGAAAAACGCTCATATCCCATACATTTGTATGGAAATATTGTCAATTTGAAAAATCTAACCTGGGCTTAAAATCTACATTTATTATCCTAGAGAGATAAAATTGGTGTCAAACGACGGGTATTGAACGAAACTTTTGGGTGAGACATATACTGAGTTCATAAAGAAATTAAAAAGCGAGAAAATTAAAAAAAACCCCAAAAAATAAAAAAAAATGTATGTATGGGAGGTACCCCAAGGGGTGCCGATAGAGCCCCAAATGGGGGTATTAGAAGAAAGAACAGGTCAAATAACCCCCCGATACCGAGTTTGAAACCGATCTCCCGACGCGAGTACCCTTAACCTATTCCAGTTTTTAAAGTTTGGCCTACCGGTAAGTATGATGTTGGTTAATCTACCTAGTTGAGTATTTTTATTGTTAATTATATATGAGTATTATCCCAACTCGGGAAACAACGAAAATACTCGCAGATTAGCGCAAATTATGATTTTTTTGCGCTATCTGTTGAGACGTTGGGCCCGTGGTCTCCGGACACAAAATTATTTGTGAAACAGGTTAGCAAGCGTTTGGTCCTTGCCACAGGAGATCTCAGGGCTGGCAGCTATTTTTCTCAACGTTTGAGTCTTTGCATTCAAAGAGGAAATACTGCCAGCATCCTGGGTTCCCTGCCGCACAGCGACAACATGGACGGTGTGCTGAACTTTTTGTAAATATCTGTTTTGTATAAGTTTTCTGTATTTTTAAGTCTTTTTTGTATTATACTTATAAATCTAAAACTTAATAAAAGGTAAAGACCTATTATTTCAATATGAGTATTATAAGCTATTTCACCTTTTTGGGTTCTACTTTTTGGGTTCCACTTTTGGTTTCCACTTTTTTGGTTCCACTTTTTGGGCTCAACATTTTGGGTTCAACATTTTGGGTTCAATATTTTGGGTTCAACATTTTGGGTTCGACTCTCTGGGTTCAACATTTTGGGCTCAACATTTTGGGCTCAACATTTTGGGCTCAACATTTTGGGCTCAACATTTTGGGCTCAACATTTTGGGCTCAACATTTTGGGTTCAACATTTTGGGTTCGACTCTCTGGGTTCAACATTTTGGGTTCGACTCTCTGGGTTCAACATTTTGGGCTCGACTTTTTGGGCTCAACATTTTGGGCTCTACTTATTGGGCTCAACATTCTGGGCTCAACTTTTTGGAATACTTAGAGTCCAATATTTTCCACGTCTCTGGAAAGTCTCATCAATTATCATGATACATAAGCCTGGAAAGCCACCTTATGAAGTTAGTTCATACAGGCCTATTAGTCTTCTCCCAACGATGTCAAAAGTATTCGAAAAAATTCTTTTGAGAAGACTTAATCCAATATTGGAAGAGAACAAAGTAGTTCCCGATCATCGCACCCCGAGTACCCTTAACCTAACCTAACCTAACCTAACCTAACCTAACCTAACCTAACCTAACCTAACCTAACCTAACCTAACCTAACCTAACCTAACCTAACCTAACCCGAACCTAACCCGCGAGCGCCACGAAATTCTTACGCTCCGCGATCGAAAATCCAAACCCGTGGTTAAAGTGCACCGATTTTAGTGCCGCGAACGTGAAAGTGTGCATCAAGTGTTCGTCAACAAATATTTCAGTGCCAAATCCCAGAATAAGTTGCGGCTGGACCTCTGGGAGCACTTTTCCCGCAGAAGGAACACGAAATTGCAAAACACCGCCACGGGGAACGATTTTTTCGACCGAAATTTGCCTTTGAGCGCGTGCGCTGCGAAAACAAGATCAGCACCCCACCAGTTTTTGCTGCTTATATTGAAGCTGACCACCTGGACTACCTGCTGACAAGAATCCAGATTTTTCCCTTCGCGCCCTTGGGAGCTACGGGGAAAAAACTGGATGACCTACTTTTCCAGCAGGACTTCGCAGCTGTTCTGGAAGTTATTTTTGGACACAACTAGCAAGATCTTTTGCAGCGGAGTACAGAGACACCTTCCCGGACCTTTTTGGACTAAAATTAAAGAAGATACAGACATTTCAAAAATTAGGTAATTTTCAAAAAATCGTATACAAAAAAGTAGATCTGTAAGGTAGCATTCTAAAAATATTGTAAAAAGCCTCACTTCAAGAGCTCTCATTTGAGACCTCAACCATATTTTTTGGATTAGTAGTTCCCAAACTGCAGCCATTTGTAGCAAAGTCGGGAATCTTGGTCGGAAATTTGTGTTTTCGGTCAGGAGAGAGCTCATTGTGACGTCAGAGAAGCAGGTTTTTGGCAGATAGCGAGTTTTTGAATTTTATTGAGTTTTTTAAAATTAAAAATTAGTTTATTGTTCCCCATCCTAAACCAAATCCAAAAAACTTATCTTGCCCCTCCCTTCTCCCCCCCCTCCCCCGCAAATTCCAAAAAACGGGGTTTTTGGTTTTTATTGACCAGTAAGTGATACTGAACAATAAAAGCAAAAAATCTCGACTTCCCCCCCCTTTTCCCCCCCTTTCCCCCCCCCTCTCAAAACTCGATTTTAGTGATCTCCTGGTCCTAAAGAACCCCCCCAAAATAATTTGCAATTTCAAATCTTAAAATTCACCTTCCCCCCCCCTCAAAACCCTTGTTGGGACCCCCTCTCACCCAAATTAGGACTGTCCTACCAACCCTCTAACATAACCCGTAGAAAAAATAGTAAAATCTAGGGATCGCTTTTTGCCACACACCTCCTTTTCTGGCGAGTCGGTTAAGGCCCGATCACCGCCGGCCGAGTGACGTCAGCCGACCATTGCCGAGCGGCCATAGCGCTCACGCACACACACACAGCGTTCACACACAGCGCAGAACCAGTCGCCGCGTTCTATTTTTAGCTTCGCGTGCACTGACGTCACGCGCCCGGTCGCTCGCTGGCCTTTTTTAATTGCTTTGTAATATTTGTAAGTTTTGCGGATCGCCCGCGAACTATAATCTTTGTATGAAACTGTAGTTTGTGATAAAATTTTAGTACTAATTTGGCATAGGTAGTATGTTTGTGTTTGAAAATTGACATTATAATTGATTATTAACTAGGTTATTAGGTTGAGAAAGGTTTATTGACCTGTACTAAAAATTAAGACATTGTAATTAATTATTAATTAGGTTACTTAGGTAGTTGAGAAGGTTTATTGACTTGTGTTTGTAAATAACAATAAATTGAAATTGTAATTAATTAATAATTAGGTTATTTAGTTGAGAAGGTTTATTGACCTGTACCTACTACATTTTAAGTTAAAAACATTTAGACAAAATACCTTATACCGGTTTTGTTTGTATAGTTCGTAGTTAAATTGTACACGGGTTATTTATAACTTTCGTCGAAATAAGACTGAGACCTATTGTATTTAAAAATACCTATTGTATGTGTACGGCGTGTGTGCGTGCGCGGGAGCAGGCTGTTATCAGGCGGCGCGGAACGACCTGTTATCTTGTTATCGGACGACCTCCTGCCCCCGCGCTCGCGCCCCGCGCCCGCGCCCCGCGCCCCCCTCACGAGCGCTCGCCTTCTGGAGCGGTATCTCGAGAACGGGAAGAGCTAGGAACACGGGGTTTTTTGTAAAAAGACAATAGCTACGCTTACAAAATAGTGGGCTACATACCGGAACTGACCATAATTATAAATAGATAAAAATTGTTGTTATTGTTGTTATTATTATTGTAAAACCTATTTGTACCTAATTGACTACCCCCTACCCTATACATAGGGGAGAAATTGTTGACTAATTTTAACCGTTTAATTGTACGTTCTAGAAATAAGTTAAGCTGTATAAGAATTAGAATAGATATATTATAAAGGTTACCTACTGACGTCGACCCATATACTTAGTATATTAGCGACCAAGTAAAACTGATAAAAACTGTACTGTATTATTGACGTGTAATGTAATGTAAATTATTTAAATATTATTATTATTATTATTATAAGTTTATAGACAAAATTAACAGTGCAATACTTAGAACTTAAGACATCGGCCAATTTACAGCCAAAATTAGATCATAATAAGATAGTATTAAGACATTGGCCTCTTTACAGCCAAATCGGTACAAAGATTAATTATTAATTAGCACAACCAAACTGACATAATTATACAACTGTTGTTATTGTATGTACTAATAAAAAGACACGTACAATTTGAGGGACCTATTGACCAATATTGTAAATTGTACATCAATAGGATAACGGCCATTCAATCCACATTATACTTAGATCATTAGTTATTATTATTTTGCAAACTATCATTATTCAAATAGCCTACATACAAAAGAGTTCCTGATTGTAATCTGAGTGTAGCCGGCGCCTGCTCGCGGCCACAGAGTGCTGCTGCCGGGACGGTAAGATTTACGGTCACGCGATTTTGTGTTAGGACTGTTTGCTTTTGTTTTTGCGTCACACTTACGGTCAGGATGTCATTGATGCACACGCCAAAAGCCAGCGTACGCGTCAGCGGCCGCACCAGCTCGCTGGACGAGACCGCGGGACCCTCGGACGCCACAAGCGCGCCTCGTAAGGAAGGCGCAGTACGCCGCAGCATCGGCGAGTGGGAGACTGGGCTGCCGGAGACCAGCGCCGGCACCGCCCCGCTCCTGAAAACATTCACGGTGAGTCCGCCGCAGCCGCGCCGGGCGGCGCCGCGGCTGGCGCCCGGCGCGGCGGCGGCGGGAGCAGCCGCCGGTGGGCGGAGCAGCCCGGGACACGCCTCACCGCCTGCGACGCCCACTCTTGCGGCAGGGGAGCGAAAACTCAAAGCCGGACCTACCTGCAAGGAATCAGCCCCGCAAGTAGCGGGCAAGTACAGTCCCGCAATAACTAGCGATGTTGACCGGGTGACTGAAGCAAGACGCTGCCTGGGCAGGCTGAAAGGTGCACTCAGTCGCTCGGGCAACATAAAGCGCGAGATAAAGCAGGAAGTACAGGAGTCCGCCGACCGATTGTATCAATTGGTGAAGGAGATTGACGCCGTGCGGGTCCCCGCCTCCAGCCGCCGCCTGGAACCTGAAACAGAAAAAGAATTAGTTAGTATCAGCCAAAGCAGTCTTGACGAAAATGTACTACTACGAAAAATAGAAGAGAGTACAAAGCTGCTTAAAGAAAATAATAACAAATTGGAAACGCTCACGAAAATAGTGAAGGAACAAAAGGTTTGCGAACAAACAAATATCAAGGAAGAGATAGGAAAACTAGCAGAGATCATAAAGGAGCGAGGCAGCTACGCCAGTGTCACGGCGGGAACTTCCGCGACTTCGCGACCTAGGGAGATGTCCGAGATGCACTCCATTATAGTGGCATCAAAAGACGACCAACAATCGGGAGACCAGGTCTTCGAAGAAATTAAGCGCGTCATAAACGCGAAAGAGGAAGGGCTCAAAATAGATAGGATTAGAAAGGCAAAAGATAGAAGGATCATTGTTGGATGCAGGGACAGGGAGGAAATAAAGAAGGTAAGGGAAAGATTAGTAGAAAGGGATGGGCAGCTGAGCGTGGAGGAGATCAAGAATAAGGATCCTTTGCTAATTTTATACGGTGTCCTGAAGGCCAACACAGATGATGACGTGATCAAGGCACTTCGCTCACAAAATAAGCACATATTCGCGGACCTTGGTGAGAGCGACGACCGGATGGAGATCCGCTATCGCAAACGCGCGCGGAATCCTCTCACCGAGCACGTTGTGCTTAAAGTGTCTCCGCGAGTGTGGCAGCGCTTCACCAACGCGGGGGCGGCGCACGTCGATATGCAGCGGGTCAGAGTTGCTGACCAGTCCCCCCTAGTACAGTGCTCGCGCTGCCTGGGGTACGGCCATGGGAAGCGACTCTGCACCGAGGCGGTCGACGTGTGCAGCCACTGCGGCGGCGCGCACCATAAGCAAGATTGCACGAAGTGGATGTCTGACGCGTCACCCAGCTGTGTAAACTGCTTGAAGACAAAAGCGGCCAGGTCCGACCATGGCGCCTTCAGCAATGAGTGCCCGGTGAGGCGCAAGTGGGAGGCACTAGCGCGGTCCACCGTGGCGTATTGCTGAGGGCGTCCCTGGCGGATACAAAGTTGTACAGTGCAACCTGCAGAAAAAGTCCCTGGCTACTGATGAAGTGTTTATGTACGCGGCGAAACATAAAATAACAGTTATGCTCCTTCAGGAGCCATATGTGGGATCGAAAGGAAGACTGAAGAGCTATCCGGGCGCAAGAATCTTCCAAAACGTGGATCATGGAGATGGGATCGTGAAGGCCGCCATTGTGGTTCTAGACCCCACCCTAGACGTGGTACAGTACCCGAAACACACCACTAATAACATCGCAGTGGTGGGACTGAGGACGAAGGCGTGGGAGATCACTTTTCTATCAATCTACTTTGAGGACACCCAACCCCTCGATCCTTATCTAGACCACCTGAGGAAGATACACGATCAGCTGAAAAAGGGTGAACTCATAGTGGGTGGAGACGTGAACTCGTGGAGCACGTGGTGGGGAAGCGCCAGAACAAATACCAGAGGAGTGGAGATGCTTGGTTTGCTCGGCGATCTTGGACTTCACGTGCTCAACAACAACGATCTCGACGCGCCGACTTTCGACACGATTAGAGGCGGCAAGCGATACACTAGCCATGTCGACATTACTGCTTGCTCATCGAATGTGCTCCCGCTGACAAACGCCTGGAAAATAGTCGAAAACATGACGAGCTCGGACCACAATGGCATCACATTTAACATTACACTAACAAAATCTCAAGGCACACACATTACAAGAACCACCAGACTATACAACACACGGAAAGCAAATTGGCCTCGTTTTCATGAGAAAATGAGCCAATTGAGAGCGGACCAATCACTCACACATACAGACATAGAACACATTGACAATACATATCAAATTGAACACACAGTTAACAAATACACACAAATCATAACACAAACATGCACAGACACTCTACCTAAAATAAAAAACAAAGAGACACTTACCTTGCCATGGTGGACCGAAGATCTCGAACGGCTGAAGCGGGAAGTAAAGACGAGGAAGATGAGGATCCGATGCGCGGCCCCGGTGCGAAGAAAGAAGGTCGTCGAAGAATACCTGGAAAAGAAAGCGGATTATGAGTACAAAGCATGGCAGGCAAGGATAGGGAGTTGGAAGAATCTATGTGGGAAACAGGATCGTGAAAGCGTATGGGATGGAATATACAGGGTCATAAATAGGACACGGAGTAGGGAAGAGGATGCACTGCTTCAGGCTGGGAGTAAAGTGCTGGACGCGAGGGAGTCTGCAGAACTGCTGGCCAGGACCTTCTACCCGCAAGACCTGGAGGACAGCGATAACGCAGATCACCGCCAGATTAGAACCCAAGCACAGACAGTGAATGATGGACAGCAAGATGACCTTGAAGACCCAGCATTTACTGAAACAGAGCTCAATCTGGCGGTGAATTCCTTCAACCCGAAGAAGGCGCCTGGAGCAGATGGCCTCACGGCAGACATCTGCAAGGAGGCGATCAAGAACGACCCCGAACTTTTCCTGAGGTTGACCAACAAATGCCTAGAGCTTGGACACTTCCCGAACAAGTGGAAGGAAGCAACGGTGGTGGTCCTTAAGAAACCCGGGAAGAGTTCCTACACCACGCCCAAGTCTTACAGACCGATCGGCCTTTTGCCAGTACTGGGCAAGGTGTTCGAGAAGATGGTCGTGGCTCGACTCAGACACTACCTACTACCAGGAACCAGCCCGCGACAGTTCGGATTCGTGCCACAAAAAAGCACAGAGGACTCCCTCTATATCCTGATGCGGCACGTCTACAAGAAGCTCGATGAGAAGAGAATCGTGACGATGGTGTCGCTTGATATAGAGGGAGCCTTCGACGGAGCATGGTGGCCCCTGATAAAGAAGAGACTGGCAGAGGAGAGTGTTCCCATAAATCTGAGACGAGTCATGGCCAGCTATCTCGAAAACCGGAGAGTTCGTGTCCGATACGCTGGAGAAGAGTGCGAGAGAAAGACGGAAAAAGGATGCGTGCAAGGTTCCATCGGAGGACCCATGCTCTGGAACCTGCTCCTTAACCCGCTTCTTCTGGAGCTGGAGAGGGAGGGGGCCTATGCCCAGGCATTCGCCGACGACATCTTGTTGGTCTGCGATGGTGGAACAGCCCTAGAAGTGGAGAGACAGGCCAATGCAGCGCTGGCGCACGTTCAGTCGTGGGGTATCAAAAGTAAGCTCAGGTTTGCGCCGCACAAGACGGTAGCAATGACCGTCACGCGCAAGCTGAAGTATGATACCCCTCGCCTGAGCATGGGCGGCGTGAGCATCGGCATGTCGAATGAGATAAAGGTACTCGGGCTGACCATAGACCACAAGTTGTCGTTTAACGCACACACGGCGAATGTCTGCAGGAGAGCACTCAACTTCTATAAGCAGCTGGTAAGAACTGCGAAAATACATTGGGGCTTATCGTCGGAAGTCGTCCGGACGATATACACCGCAGTCGTCGAGCCCACGATAATGTACGCAGCCAGCGCTTGGGCACCTGCGACAAGCAAGATTATGATCAAGAACGAACTCGACTCTGTACAAAGAGGATTCGTCCAAAAGATAGTAAAATCCTACCGAACAGCATCCCTTAACTCAGTGCTACTGCTGGCTGGCTTGTTGCCGCTAGACATTCGCATCAGGGAAGCGGCAGCCCTGTATGAAATTAAAAAAGGGTTCTCACAGCGAATAGTGGGCGATCGTAAAGTGGAGACACCGGTAAAGTACACCACCAGACCGCACCCAGCATGTCAGGAGGAGCTGCATTTCAGATGCTTGGAGGACGGAGCAGCGGTCGAACAAACTTTTAATGAAGGCCTCAATATATACACCGATGGCAGCAAAATCGAGGGAAAAGTGGGAGCAGCCTTATCCATCAGACAAGGCGCCGCCGAAATCAGTACCCGTAAATTGCGTCTGGACGACTGCTGCTCCGTGTATCAAGCGGAACTACTTGCACTGACAGAGGCCACCGAGACAGCCCTCAAAGACAGAAGCACCACCTGCTGCAATATATACAGCGACTCTCGCTCCGCGCTGGAAACAGTAACAAACGTATCCACCCTTCACCCCCTGGCGATTCGAACTAGAGCAAATATTCAGAAGATGAAGAAACAACAAAAACCCATCAATTTGTTCTGGATAAAAGCACACGCAGGGCTCGAAGGCAACGAAAGGGCAGACGAATTGGCGAAGGCGGCTGCATTGACGTTGAAAACAAAAGCAAACTACGACCGCTGCCCGGTTTCATTCATCAAGCGACAAATACGCCATGACTCGCTTGATGAATGGAACCGGCGTTATAAATCCGAGAACAAAGCAGCGATTACCAAAGTCTACTTCCCAGACGCTATCGAGGCATACCCCGTGATACGCAAAATAGAAATGGACCATTGGATAGTCCAGCTATTCACAGGGCATGGCGGGTTCTCCGAGTACCTGCACAGATTCAAGTGCAAGGAGAGCCCGGCATGCCCTTGTGACCCTGAAGTAGAGGAGACCGTTCTCCATTGCATTGCGGAATGCCCGATTTACAGCAGGCGCCGGCTGGACATTGAGTATGAGCTTGATATAAAAGTAAGTATCGCAAATCTAAGCGGTATAGTAAGTAATAAGTTGGTAAGAAATAAGTTTTTAAAGTATTGTAAGGAAATCGTAAAATCTGTAGCAAATAAAAACAAAAGTAAGAATAGCTCACCACGGCGCGATTAAATTCGTGACCGATGGTGAACAGATGTTAATTATAAGTAAGAACCTGTTCAAACTTGGAAGTTATAATAAAGAAATAAAGATATAAATTATAAGAATAGCTTAGCATAGGAAATAGGTAATAAAAAGAACGAATGAGGAATATGTATGAAAGAAAGAAACAGTATGAGGAATAAAAGTACGAGAGGCATACAAGCGGGAACGGTATGAAAGTGGATTGTAAACAACAGGCCCCAACACAAACTCGTTGGGGGTAGGCCGGAAAAAAAAAAAAAAAAAAAAAAAAAAAAAAAAAAAAAAAAACCTAACCAAACCTTTTTTTTTTTTTTTTTTTTTTTTTTTTTTTTTTTTTTTTTTTTGTTGCCCAGGAAAACCTATTAGAGGTACCACCCAAAAAACCCCGGGGAGGGCGGGTGGTTATGTGGGAGTCTCCGCCCCACTCCATAAGGGCGGCATACCCACTAAAAACCTGGGGTGTTCCATCTCCGCATCGTTGGTCCAGGGCCACGAGAGCGCGATGCATACATCCGCAGCCCTGGTGATGCTGGCCCGGTAACGGGCCCCGCCTCGGGGAGCTTCAGCTCAACCCTCAATGGACGACGTGTCAGAACACGGGACACGTCATGCATCCTGTGGGGACTCATTCCAGGGCAACAGGTTCCCCGACCTGCCACCCAGAGCCCCCAGGAGTCAGGCAGTCGCACGCCAAAGCGACCGCCCTTCTCCAATGCGCCCTCTGCGCACGGAGTTCGGTTCCCGTGTCGCCGCTACTCGGCCGGTACACCGAACTCCTCTCGCCTCTCGGCGACCACCTCGGGTGCTCTTAAAGAGCACCCAGCTCCACCTACACCGCGAGGTGCGGCGAGCTCTTCGCCTCGGGCCCTACAACCAGCCCTCTCGAAGGGGAGGTATAGGCGAGGGCCCCCACTCGATCGAACGTTTGGACACAGGCTAGCAAGATCCACCGGAAGGTGGAAGTTACTAACCTGTGGACGGGGTGCACCAGGTTTCCCCAACTAACCCCAAATCCCCATATGGAGAGATGAAATTAGTTGGGCTTACCCAACGTGAAGGTAGTCCGATCATCGCACCCCGAGTACCCTTAACCTAACCTAACCTAACCTAACCTAACCTAACCTAACCTAACCTAACCTAACCTAACCTAACCTAACCTAACCTAACCTAACCTTACCTAACCTAACCTTTTTTTTTTTTTTTTTTTTTTTTTTTTTTTTTTTTTTTTTTTTTGTTGCCCAGGAAAACCTATTACAGGTACCACCCAAAAAACCCCGGGGAGGGCGGGTGGTTATGTGGGAGTCTCCGCCCCACTCTATAAGGGCGGCATACCCACTAAAAACCTGGGGTGTTCCATCTCCGCATCGTTGGTCCAGGGCCACGAGAGCGCGATGCATACATCCGCAGCCCTGGTGATGCTGGCCCGGTAACGGGCCCCGCCTCAGGGAGCTTCAGCTCAACCCTCAATGGACGACGTGTCAGAACACGGGACACGTCGTGCATCCTGTGGGGACTCATTCCAGGGCAACAGGTTCCCCAACCTGCCACCCAGAGCCCCCAGGAGTCAGGCAGTCGCACGCCAAAGCGACCGCCCTCCTCCAATGCGCCCTCTGCGCACGGAGTTCGGTTCCCGGGTCGCCGCTACTCGGCCGGTACACCGAACTCCTCTCGCCTCTCGGCGACCACCTCGGGTGCTCTTAAAGAGCACCCAGCTCCACCTACACCGCGAGGTGCAGCGAGCTCCACGCCTCGGGCCCTACAACCAGCCCTCTCGAAGGGGAGGTAAAGGCGAGGGCCCCCACTCGATCGAACGTTTGGACACAGGCTAGCAAGATCCACCGGAAGGTGGAAGTTACTAACCTGTGGACGGGGTGCACCAGGTTTCCCCAACTAACCCCAAATCCCCATATGGAGAGATGAAATTAGTTGGGCTTACCCAACGTGAAGGTAGTCCGATCATCGCACCCCTACCTAACCTAACCTAACCTAACCTAACCTAACCTAACCTAACCTAACCTTTTTTTTTTTTTTTTTTTTTTTTTTTTTTTTTTGTCGCTGGGAAAAATGCGTTACGCATCCCCCCCTTGGGGGATTGGGGGGGTATGTGGGACTCCCTGGACCAGAGAGGACCGGTATACCCACTAAACAACCCAGCGGCACTCCAGCATCGCCCATGTGGAAGGGGACTGGGAGACCGGCAAAGCCTTGACGTCCAGCCCCCCGCCGACGACCGCCCGCCTTTACAGCGGGGCCTGCACGCCCCTCCCTGCAGGGGGGGGGTGGCCGGGTAAGACCGGGAGTGCTCGGCCAATTCCGCCCGGCGGGGTGGTGAATATGTGCAATGCGGGAGAAGGCGCCCCCGCGCCTGTCACCCGCTATTCACCACCACGGGGCAGACGACTATAATCGCCGTCGTCTCCTGCCCCTTCTCCGCCTGCGCAGCGGCGCCGCAAGAGGGTCTTCCTCCCGCGCGCGCTCCGCCGCCTCCTTTTGGGACATCACGTCCTCACAGAAGGAGGCGACCGCTGCCCATGCCTCCTCGCTTCCCAGCATGGAGTTGACCAAGCTGGGAAGCGAGAGGTCCGGTCCGACCACCGCTACCAAGCCGCGGCGCGGCTCGGACCACGACGGGCACAGCTCAAGGGTGTGCTGCGCCGTGTCCTCCGCCGCACCACAGTCGTGGCACGACGGGTCCTCTTCCCTCCCGATTCGGTGCAGGTACGATCCGAAGCATCCATGCCCGGACAATACCTGCACCAGACGGAACGAGAGGAAGCCGTGGGGTCGCTCGAGCCAATCTCGCAGGACTGGCCCGAGCGCGTCCAGCGTCCGCCGGCCGAAAACGGCAGAGGCGAGGTCCGCCGTCCAGTGTTGGACGATCGCGTCCCTCACCTGCTGTCGGACGGCCTCCCGCTCTTCCGGGGCGGGGCGCTCCCCGAGTGCCCTTTGCCCCGCTGTCCACTCGTATACTCTGGCGAGCACCCACGCCTCTAGCTCCCAAGGAGGGGTGCCCGCCAGAGCACAGGCCGCCGCGAAGCTTACCGAGCGGTAGGCCCTCGCCACCCGCTGCGCGATTGCCCTTTGGGGCCTGCGGATCGCGGCGGCGTTCTCTCTCCTTTGGAGGGAGTCCGCCCAGATGGGAGCCCCGTAGAGGGCCATGCTCTTGAGGATGCCGGCATACAACCGCCGGCATCGCGCTTTGGGCCCCCCCAGGTTGGGGATGAGCCACGACAGCGCGCCCGCGACCTTCAGCAGGCGCTTCGACAGCTCGCTGAAGTGCGGGCCGAAGCGCCACCTGCTGTCGAGCACTAGGCCCAGATATTTCATCTGGGTCTTGAGCTCGACCCTGACGCCCTCCACGACGATGTGGGCGTCGGTGGGGATGCGCTGCCGAGGCCCGTGGAAGAACACGGCCTCGGTCTTGTGCAGCGCCACCCCCAGACCAAGCCGGCGAATCCTTCCCGCGACCAAGGATCCGCCAGCAGAGGCCAGGGTCGCCGCCTCCCTGAAGGTCCTCCCCCGGGCAGTGAGGAGGGTGTCGTCCGCGTAGCAGATGACACTCGTGCCACGGAGGAGAGCTCCCCGCAGGAGCCAATCGAAGCCGATGTTCCACAGGAGTGGTCCTAAGACGGACCCCTGCGGAACACCGGATTCCGCGCCATACCGCCGGAGCTGGCCCGCTTTGTCTACCAGGAGGACCGCTCGGTCCTCCAAGTAGCTGGCCAGGAGCCTCCGCAGGTACTGGGGCACTCCGTGGAAGCGGAGCGCCTCCAGTATTGTCGAGTGGGGGATGGAGTTGAAGGCGTTGGCTATATCGAATGACACAGCCAACACTCCATCCCCTGCCTCCACGGCCTCCCTCACTTGGCCCTTGAGCCGGGCCAGCGCGTCGATTGTCGAACGCCCCCTTCGGAAACCGAATTGGGCGTCCGACAGGTTCGGCCCCACCTCCAGGAGGTGGCCATTAAGCCGACCAGCGACGATCCCCTCGAACAACTTTCCGACCTCATCGAGCAGAACGATGGGCCGGTATGCCGAAGGGGAGTCCGCCGGACGTCCCTCCTTACGGAGGAGGCACAGCTGCCCCTCCTTCCAGGGTTTCGGAAACCTCCCCGACGCGAGACACGCGCTGAAGAGGTCCCGAAACCTTCCCTCCATCTGGGTGGCGGCGATGGCCACCACCCGCGCGGGAACGCCGTCCGGCCCTGGGGCCGTCTTCTTGGCGCGGAGATGGAGAGTCTCCGCGGCGATCTCCCCCGCCGTGACCGGAGGTATCTCCTCCTCCTCCGGCGGAGCCGCCCCCTCCGGTGGATCCATCACTGGTGGGGTGAAGTTGGTCCCGGATGGAAACAGGGACCGGACTACCCCATCCAGCAATGCCGGCTCAAGGGACTCCGTCAGCGGGGGACCGAAGGGGCGCAGTTTGTTCCGCGCCGCCTTGTATGGTCTCCCGTACGGATCCCTGTCGAGACCCTCTAGCATCTCGGCTCGCGCCGCGTCCTCGGCGGCGCCCATAACCTAACCTAACCTAACCTAACCTAACCTAACCTAACCTAACCTAACCTAACCTAACCTAACCACCATACAATCGCAAGAACAACACCATCTCCGCGGAAAAAATTCGAAAAAGTGGTATTTTTTCGCGTTAGCGCCAACCAGTGTTCTTAATGTGAAACATTGTGTCAATGACCATCCGTGACAGTGTTTGCAGAGCGCAGTTCGCATCGGTTCAAGAACCAGAAGGCTTAGACTTTGGAGCTGAATTTCACCTTAGAGGTTAGTTGAGCGTTTTTGCCTGGTATAAAATCAGATAGCCCTTACGAATCCCTATCCGAAGACGTTTCGTTTGTCTCGATCGGATAAGTATTTCAGAAGTTATTAAGAGGCAAAGATCAGGCAAAACCGCGTGGCCACGACATGCCCGCACGTGCTCCTAACCTCTAAGACCCAGGCTGAAGACTTTGAAGCCATTTGGAGACTCCGCCGACGGGTGCTGCGCCCTGCAGATCAGCTCAACCTGGAGACGACAACGGCTCTCTGCAACCGACAGTCCGAACACCACCGTGTTTGGGTTCTCCAGAATCAGGACAACGAGCCCTCTCTTCCCCTTAACCTCCCCCCCCCCCCTTATCCCCCTTACCCCCCCCTGACACTCCCCCCATATCTCACCTTTCCCATATTGATCATTGACTTGTATCCCATCCTTCCTTTACAAATTTTGCCTTCACCCCTCCCCCCCCTCTGTACCCATTACCCTCCCCCCTTCTGTCTATCATTGGAACCGCAAGTGCAACACCCATCGTGTTTGGTATCACCAGAACCAGGACGAGAAGATCTACATTTCTGCCCCAAAGACTGAACAACCCCTTCCCCGCAGCCGTGGCCACCTCACCCCCGCGAGCTCTATCTTCGTGACAAAACAAGATAGACCAGCCGTGTTTGGTGTCATTGGAACCAGGATTGGAAGCCGAGAAATTTGGACCTGGCAGAATTCTCCCCCCCCCCCTAGGGAACATACCTCACACCCCGTAGACCATCTAAGGAACGGCCACCTGCAGAAAAACCGCACTGGGTATTGCTACAATCGGGACCAATCAAGCCGCAGTTTCTCCCCTAAAAGTCGCCCCCCCGCAGACACCACTTCACCCCCGCAATCTCTATTTTCACACCTGTTCGAGATAGACCAGCCGTGTTTGGTGTCATTGGAATCGGGACTGCTTAAGGAATCAACTAGGCCCAACAGATTCTCACCTCCCCCCTCACCCCTTCACGAAAGTTGTCAAGAAGAGTCCAGCTACGGAAAGAACACAAGACGAAAGCCAGCCGTCGTCACTTCACGTCACGTCACTGAGAACACCTGTCCTCCGCGCACCAGACAGTACAGGAGAGAAGCGCCGAACACCTGCGCCACCATAGTCGTAACTAGCATAAGTAATAATTGTAATAATTAATCTTAATTAAGTTATCCATAAAATTCATCTCCCCCCCCCCCTCACAATCTTCACCACTTATTAACAAAATGTCACAAAAAGGAGCATCGTCATCAACTTCACTTACCGCTTCTGCCACCGCCGCAGCCAGAGGCCTCCGTAATACGGTCCTTCAAAAGATGCATAGACACAAGTCGACCAAATCGGAGGCGACTAAGGCCGCAGCGAGCACCAGCATCCCGAAGTCAAGAACTGCGGTAAGTGACACTGTCCCTCGTGTACCACCCTTAGAGACAAGAGAGAGGTGCCCCACCCACTCCAGCCCTGAGAATCCGGCAAGTCCGTCATCAGCCGGCGAGTCCTCCACCCCAGAAGTAGCAGCAGCGCACATAGCAGCGGTGGACAAAATCGATGACTGGAGACAGTGCGGCATATCCCCCCCCAAGGAACTAGCAGTCGAAGAAGGTGAGTTCTCAGACTCGAACGCCTCCCTACTCTCTTTCCCAACCCCGGACCGTTCGTCGCGACGCAGCATTCTAGTTGTGGGCAGCAAGAGGACCGGTGTTGAAATGGACCTGGCCACGAAAGTAGCCAATGAATGGTTCCAGAAGGGTAAGGAGGCGATCGAGTCTTCGGGCAACCTGAGGACGGACATAAAGAGGGTCTCCATTGAGTCCATGCAGACCCTCTACGATACGGTTCTTTCGCTCTCGGACTCGAGACAGCGCCACATTGCAACATTAGAGCGCGAGCGAGCACGACACGCGAGAGAACTGTTGTCCGTGGAGAGAGCTCACCAAAAAGAATTGCTAAGGCTCAACACGCAGCTCATCAGTGAGGTCAGCCAAGCCAGGAACGACATTTCCGCAACCCTAGTGGAAACAAAGGCAATCCGTGACTGGCAAGGCTACGAAACGAGAGAACCTCACCAGCAGATAAAGGAAATATCGGCTAAACTAAAAGATCTACAAGGCCAATTAGAACATTTGGTAAAAGGCTCTGACACGGTAAGCGTTGATTTGGAGCCCGTCAAAAGGGAGTTTATAGGCCTTAGAGCCGGAATCGACTCTCTACAAAAACAAATTGACGAGCTTCGTAGAGATGCCAACCATAAAACAGAGAAGATCCATAAAAACAGCGCCGAGATTCTTTCACAAGTGAAAAGCCTTCCCCCACCGCCACAGTACAACGACCACTTACAAGAAATTTCGAAAATGCTCCAAGACATCTCGAACAAGGAAGCAACAGCACTCCCATCTCCTCCCCCGCAAATCATAAACATCAAAGAGCACGTTCAGCCCATAACAGAAAAGTTAGAAGCGGTTTCATCCGAACTGAGAACGATGAGGCAAGAAAAGCTAAATACTCCACCCCCCGCCCTCAACATAGACGCAGAACTAGCATTGTCCAAAGAAACACCAGCTCAGAAAATGACATATGCCAAGGCAGCCGCAAAGCCACTTGCTAAGCCGAACCACACCCTGATTGTATCCGCACCAGGAGATACAACCGCAGAAAAGGTAATAGACAGAATAAGAGTGGCTCTGGACACGAAACAGACGGGAGCAAGGGTCGACCGAGTACGCAAAGGCAGGAACCGAAAGGTTATCCTGAGTTGCGGCACGAAGGAAGACCTAAACCTCGTCCGAAATCGAGTGCAGAGTGACAAGACCCTGAAAGTGGAAACGGCAAAAGCCGGGAATCCACTCATAATAATCAGGGATGTTCTGTCGTACCATACGGATGCGGAGATCGTCGAGAACCTACTGGCGCAGAACAAACACCTTCTGCAAGATGTAGATCTCAAGGAGACTACGATCAGGGTGCGATACAGGCGGAAAGCAAGAAACGCACACGAATGCCACCCCGTGTTGGAGGTCTCTCCAACCATCTATAAGCGCTTTACAGAAGCAGAAAAAGTGTACATAGGTCTCCAGCGGAGACCAGTGTCAGACCACTCGCCACTGGTTCAGTGCATCAAGTGCCTGGGCTTCGGTCACACCAAAACCGTGTGCCGGGAAAGCGAAGCCCTCTGCAGTCACTGCGGGAAAACGCACTCCTGGGACCAGTGTAAAGCGCGTATGGAAGGTATTCCTCCAAAATGTAGGAACTGCTCGACCACGCAAGGAAATCATCACGATGCAGACCTGAGACACAACGCATTCAGCAGTGAGTGTCCAGAGAGAGTAAAGTGGGATGGAATTGCGAGGTCGAGAATTTCCTATTGCTGAGGGCGCCCTGGAGGATACATGCTCAATCCAAGGACAGGTGGGTGGATTAGGTTTGCGTTTCATCCAAGTGAACCTACGCCGCGCCAAGCAAGTAACGGCCGAATTTTTCGCCACTGCATTTGAAAAGGGAATCTCAGTCGCCCTGGTTCAAGAACCCTACGTAGGGAACACGGGCGTTCTGAAACAATACCCTGGGACGCGAGTCATTCAATGCAGTCTAAAAAGGAAATCACGAGTCAAGGCCGCCGTGGTGGTTTTCGGGGACAAGTTGGAGGTTATTCACGACCCTCAAATTGTCACCGAGACCGAAGCGGCAGTCTTGCTCGTTGGCAACGGCCTAAGGCTTGGCGTAATATCCATCTACCTGGACAAGGATGAAGAAATCGAGCCATATCTCCAGAGGGTTCGGGCATTTAGTGAGAAACTCGCGACCAAAGACATAATTGTCGCCGGAGACACTAATGCCTGGAGCCTTTGGTGGGGAAGCGTAGAAGAGAACAAGCGAGGAGAAGCCCTTAACTCTTTTCTCGGCGAAATGGACCTGCAGATTCTCAACACCGGAGATACGCCAACTTACGAGGTTGTCAGAGGGGGCAAATTGTGCACGAGTAGAGTAGACGTCACAACGTGCAGTTTGCCCCTACTGGGAAGGATCGTAGATTGGCAAGTGAACAGAGGTCTCACAACCTCAGACCATAACGCAATCACCTTCACCTTGCGGCTGGGTAAGGCTTTGGAACCCTTAAAACCTGTAACCACCCGCAAGTACAACACGAAGAAGGCTAAATGGTCAGACTTCTGTTCCAGTTTCAAGACTCTTCTCGAAGGGATAAACTTGAAACCGGCCTCCGTGAGAGAATTGGACAATCCTGAGGACCTCGAAAGAACGATCACCAGCTACACCGAATGTATCCACGAAGCCTGCCAGAACTCCATCCCGATGGCAGGCACTAGAGAAGGGAATCCAACACCCACGTGGTACACAAAAACGCTGGCAGATCTCAAGACAGAGGTCTTGAGGAAGAAACGAAGAATAAGAAATGCCGCCCCTGACAGAGTCCAAAAAGTAATTGAAGAGTACCAGGTAGCCAGAGAAGAGTACAAAGAGAAAGCCGAAAAAGCCACAACGGAAGGCTGGAAGGAGTTCTGCACAACACAAGAAAGAGAAAGCATGTGGGACAAGATCTACAGAGTGATAAGGAATACTTCCTCAAGGCAGGAAGATATGCTCCTTAGAAATCCCGAAGGGAGTACTCTCAACCCACAGCTTTCAGCAGAACTCCTAGCCAGGACCTTCTATCCCGATGACTCGGAAAGCACAGACCAGCCGTACCATTCCGAGCTGAGGAAACGAACAAGAGAAACACCACCAAACCTATCGGAAGATGACCCACCTTTTACGTCAGCGGAACTAGAGTTAGTGCTGAGAGCATTGAACCCAAAGAAAGCCCCTGGACCCGACGGGCTTACCGCTGACATATGCACAGCTGCGATCCGCTGCCACCGGGAAGTGTTTATGGAGATAGCCAATAAGTGTCTGTCTCTTAAATACTTTCCGAGGCAATGGAAGGTAGCGCATGTGGTCATCCTACGGAAACCGGGAAAGACAGACTACACACATCCCAAGTCTTACCGTCCGATAGGCCTCTTGTCGATACTCGGAAAAATCATCGAAAAACTGCTTGTAGGCCGACTCCAATGGCATCTCCTCCCCACGCTCAACCAAAGACAGTACGGTTTCATGCCCCAAAGAGGAACCGAGGACGCCCTCTATGACCTTGTAGAGCACATAAAACAAGGAGTACAGAGTAAGAAAATGGTTCTCCTCGTCTCTCTGGACATAGAGGGGGCCTTCGATAACGCTTGGTGGCCAGCCCTGAAGTATCAGCTTGCGAAGAAGAGGTGTCCATCAAACCTCTACGAGATGGTATGCTCCTACCTGAATGACCGTAAGATCAAGGTCAACTACGCGAGAGCAACATGCGAGAAGGAAACCACGAAAGGATGCGTCCAAGGATCTATCGGAGGACCAACATTCTGGAATGTTATCCTAGACTCGCTGTTGCACAAGCTAGAAGCCAATGGAGTATACTGTCAAGCATTCGCAGACGACGTCGTTCTAGTATTCACAGGTCAATCAATCACCGTAGAACACGAGGCCAACGCGGCTCTGGAGGTGGTGGTGGATTGGGGAAATCGTAACAAACTCAACTTCGCAGCGCACAAGACCAACGCAATGCTCTTCACAAAGAAGTTGAAATACGATACCCCGAACCTCACCATGTCCGGAGTCAGCCTGGGCCTCGTGCAGGAAATGAAACTCCTCGGGCTGGTGATTGATCGAAATCTCACTTTCAAAGCACACGTGACCGCTCAGTGTAAAAAGGTAGCGGACATATACAAACAACTAGCGTGCGCAGCAAAAGTGACGTGGGGCCTAAATAACGAAATACGGAGGACGATATACATCTCAGTGGTTGAACCCATCATGACGTACGCCGCAAATGTTTGGGCAGAAGCGACAGACCTCGAAGTGAACAAGTCACAGTTGAATTCACTTCAGAGAGGCTTCGCCCAAAAGATTTGCCGGGCCTACCGCACCGTCTCCCTAACATCAGCGCTCACCCTCTCAGGTCTACTCCCCCTGGACCTCCGAATCCAAGAGGCCCAATCGTTGTACAGAATGAAAAGGAATCGCTCGATTGATTATCTTCCGCCAAAAGTTGAGCTCGAAAAGCCCATCGGATACCTGGACCAGCCCCATCCGTCCAAACAAATTTCCTTGGATTTTGAGCTCATCGAAACCCCTCCAGAACATTTAGTCGGACCCGCAATCTATACCGACGGTAGTAAAATAGAGGGAAAAGTAGGCGCCGCCCTAACCTGGTGGGAAGAAGGCAAGGAAAAGAGCTTTTCTACTTTCAAGCTACACCCCGATTGCACGGTTTTCCAGTCGGAACTTTATGCCCTAAGTGAGGCGGCTCAAATGGTGAAAAACAGCAGTGACCAAGAAGTCAACATTCTGAGTGACTCAAGATCATCACTCGAACTGCTGCGAAACCCGAAAACGAGTCACCCCTTGGTAAGGACAATAAAGGAAAACATTGGAAAAATCCGTGCAAGGGGAGGGTCCGTTCGTCTGTTTTGGTTAAGGGCGCATGTGGGAACCGCTGGAAACGAAAGAGCCGATGAGCTCGCGAAATCAGCGGCCCTCGCTTGCGCTCCCCGAGACTATGAACGGATCTCCCTGTCCTACGTCAGAAGAAAGATCCGCGAGGAATCGGTCCAGAAATGGCAAGACCGATATGAAACCTCCAGCACTGGGTCGGTAACAAAGATGTTCCTGCCGGATGTTACGAAAGCGTACCGTCTAACGCGGGCAACTAAACTGACGCCGTTTCAAGTGCAAGCTCTGACGGGACACGGAGGCATAGCCGATTATCTGTACAAGTTTAAGCTAAAAGAAAGTCCAGGTTGCGAATGCGACCCAAACATTCCGGAAACTGTAACGCACGTGCTCATAGAATGTCCCCGCTTCACAGCCGCTCGGCATGACCTGGAAATGCAGATCGACAGAAAGATCACTGAGTTGGAACTTCGAAACATCCTAGAGGATCCAGCAACTCGAAAGCATCTACTGTCCTTCATTGACAGGTCATTCCGCATAGCGGCGATACGAAACGCCACCCTCCTTCCAACCAATACACAGCCCACATCAATCAGCACCACCACTCTCCCCCCTGCCTTGAGTTCTGAATCTAGGCCTTCAACTCCCAAGAGCGTAAGCATAAATCACCTACTAGCTTGCGCAGTTACAGGAAGCCCTGGAATCAGAATCCGAGGCGTAGCTCTCTTCATGGATAGTGAAAATGAAAGGTTCGGAATGAGCTTCTGCGTAGCATGGAACCAGAAAAAGCGTGTTCGCATGTCACCGGGGCTTGCATGTTTGCTTAATGGGAAAACATCAAAAGTCACCATGAAGCGCAAAACGTATGACTCTCTCCCAGTGGTAGGGGTATTTGGCCATCAATGTCGACTAGTGCAATCGAAAAACAAAACGGTTGCACTCTTCGAGTGGGCGGCCAAATCGCCTTTCGAACAGGTGAACGAGTTCCTTACGTCGCTTGGTGAACCCGAAGACGGCACAGCCCGGGTGATAAGTGTTGACGCCATGGCCATCGAATACGAGAAAGGAGAAACCACGCACCGGCTCGGTTGCCTTGAAGCCGCAAAACATCACGAAATCGTCGTGTACGAAAACCGGGGTGAAAACCTGAGTTATCTCAGAGCCCCCAGACGAGACGGCATGCCTGCAACCGATAGCTGGGGACGACCGTTCCCAAACTCGAGTTTGATGACTGGTTCTGAAAGAGTACAGATGCGAGTGGCCGAGGAAGAAGCTGCGAAACAGACAAGCGAAGAAATTCCACCGACCAGTAGTAGAGTACTTGCACTCGTCAACACCTTAAGTGCAGCTATGCGAAGCCCGTTTCGCCCACCACAGACACCACCAGAGCCCATTCCACAAACATCTGCAGATCCACCAATTCTACGGACGAGAGCCGACAAGGGCCAAGTCAGTCCACCCCGCTACGTCGCTGTCTCGGGACCGAAAGACCACGCTATGAACGCATTCCTTGAATTTTTGGCCGTCACCAGAGCAACAAGACAAGTCCACGCAAAAACCTGCGAAAACATCCTGCAGGCCTATAGACTGGACTTGGAGAACTCGCTGTCGATCAAGATCAAAGAAGCAGAAGGAGCCATATTTGACAATAACACATCCCGTGTCATCAAGGGATGTATGTCGGAACACCATATGGCGGCATTCAGTGCAAAAAGTGGTTTCGTGTTTCTGGACAGCGAGGAGACGGCGCGCGCTGGCAGGCCCAAGTATGTGATACCATCGGACGATCCAATCGTTGTCACCACCAAGTATACCAAGATTATGTTGGACGACAGGATCCTTCAAATGGCGGAAACCATTGGGGGGAGCCTAGTCGAAAGACAGTCATGGAACGACTGGATGGTACCTAAGATACGATGGGTCAACGGGGTCCCAGGATGTGGTAAAACAACACGGGTAATAGAAGACTTCGACGTGGACACGGACATCATAATCACCACAACAACGGAGGCAGCCAAAGACCTGAGGGAGAAGCTAGCGCACAGAGTAGGAAACCTGGTTAAAACCAGAGTGCGCACCATGGCTTCTGTACTCGTAAATGGATTCAAAAACAAGAGTTTCGCCCGACTTCTTATAGACGAAGCTCTCATGAACCATTTCGGGGCCATAATAATGGCTTCGCGGCTGTCCGGTGCAAGTGAAATTGTCCTCATCGGAGATATCAACCAGGTCCCTTATATCGACAGAGAAAATCTCTTCGAATTAAGGTACTATCGCCCGAACCTGATCACGAACATCACTCAGGAATTGTTATGCACGCATAGGAGCCCTATGGATGTCGCATACGCGCTGAGGGAAATATACTCGGGTATATATTCCTCAGTGCCGCGCATCAAGTCCCTAGAGCGGAGAAGGTTCACGGACTCAGAAATTCCCAAAAATGCTCCCAACACCCTTTTCTTGGTACACACACAAATAGAAAAGGCAACCCTAATCAACCAGGGTTACGGAGCCGGATCAGGGTCACGAGTTCTAACCATCCATGAAGCCCAGGGACTGAAATGCGAGTCGGTCATCGTCATTAGAACAAAGTCAAAAATAGTACTTCACGACAGCGTGTCCCACGCCGTTGTGGCAGTCTCCAGGCACACGAAGAACTTCACTTATTACACAGACGATGCAGATGATGCAATCGGTCGGTTTGTGCGTATAGCTGCGCCTGCGTCGCCTGTGATAGTGTCGAAGTACAACCTCGAAATGGCCATCAAGGATCGCAATGCGGCTGTGGTAGAAGCCATAACTGAAATTGTTGAGAAATTGTGCTGAAAAACCATCCCCCCCCCCCCCCAACTCCATATAAGCTAGTTTAATGCTACTCCTGTATTGTTAACGTTAAATTGTAAACGCTTTGTAAAATCAAAATTGTATGTAAATAATGACAAAAAGCATGGACCCCGGAGTCTATGGTGTTCCAGTAAAAAAAAAAAAAAAAAAAAAAAAAAAAAAAACCTAACCTAACCTAACCTAACCTAACCTAACCTAACCTAACCTAACCTAACCTAACCTAACCTAACCTAACCTAACCTAACCTCACCTAACCTAACAATTACGATTTTGTCTATTTTATTATGAAAAACGCTCATATCCCATACATTTGTATGGAAATATTGTCAATTTGAAAAATCTAACCTGGGCTTAAAATCTACATTTATTATCCTAGAGAGATAAAATTGGTGTCAAACGACGGGTATTGAACGAAACTTTTGGGTGAGACATATACTGAGTTCATAAAGAAATTAAAAAGCGAGAAAATTAAAAAAAACCCCAAAAAATAAAAAAAAATGTATGTATGGGAGGTACCCCAAGGGGTGCCGATAGAGCCCCAAATGGGGGTATTAGAAGAAAGAACAGGTCAAATAACCCCCCGATACCGAGTTTGAAACCGATCTCCCGACGCGAGTACCCTTAACCTATTCCAGTTTTTAAAGTTTGGCCTACCGGTAAGTATGATGTTGGTTAATCTACCTAGTTGAGTATTTTTATTGTTAATTATATATGAGTATTATCCCAACTCGGGAAACAACGAAAATACTCGCAGATTAGCGCAAATTATGATTTTTTTGCGCTATCTGTTGAGACGTTGGGCCCGTGGTCTCCGGACACAAAATTATTTGTGAAACAGGTTAGCAAGCGTTTGGTCCTTGCCACAGGAGATCTCAGGGCTGGCAGCTATTTTTCTCAACGTTTGAGTCTTTGCATTCAAAGAGGAAATACTGCCAGCATCCTGGGTTCCCTGCCGCACAGCGACAACATGGACGGTGTGCTGAACTTTTTGTAAATATCTGTTTTGTATAAGTTTTCTGTATTTTTAAGTCTTTTTTGTATTATACTTATAAATCTAAAACTTAATAAAAGGTAAAGACCTATTATTTCAATATGAGTATTATAAGCTATTTCACCTTTTTGGGTTCTACTTTTTGGGTTCCACTTTTGGTTTCCACTTTTTTGGTTCCACTTTTTGGGCTCAACATTTTGGGTTCAACATTTTGGGTTCAATATTTTGGGTTCAACATTTTGGGTTCGACTCTCTGGGTTCAACATTTTGGGCTCAACATTTTGGGCTCAACATTTTGGGCTCAACATTTTGGGCTCAACATTTTGGGCTCAACATTTTGGGCTCAACATTTTGGGTTCAACATTTTGGGTTCGACTCTCTGGGTTCAACATTTTGGGTTCGACTCTCTGGGTTCAACATTTTGGGCTCGACTTTTTGGGCTCAACATTTTGGGCTCTACTTATTGGGCTCAACATTCTGGGCTCAACTTTTTGGAATACTTAGAGTCCAATATTTTCCACGTCTCTGGAAAGTCTCATCAATTATCATGATACATAAGCCTGGAAAGCCACCTTATGAAGTTAGTTCATACAGGCCTATTAGTCTTCTCCCAACGATGTCAAAAGTATTCGAAAAAATTCTTTTGAGAAGACTTAATCCAATATTGGAAGAGAACAAAGTAGTTCCTGATCACCAGTTCGGCTTTAGGCAACGGCACTCCACGGTAGAGCAAGTACATAGAGTCTATGAGCACATAAGAAAAGCCCTAGAACAAAAAAAATATTGCTCTTCCGCATTCCTCGATATCCAACAAGCTTTTGACAAAGTCTGGCACAAAGGGCTGCTATGCAAAATAAAAACAAATATACCGCATAGCTACTTTCTTCTTCTGCAGTCTTATCTGTCCGACAGACTATTTCAAGTACGAGAAATGAATGCTACATCACAATTCTACGACATCAAAGCAGGAGTTCCGCAGGGATCTGTACTGGGCCCTGTGCTCTATACCATCTACACAGCTGACCTCCCCCACGTCGATGACGTCACCATAGCCACTTTCGCCGATGATACCGCAATCCTGGCAAATCACACATGTCCACAACAGGCATCCCTAAATCTACAAAATGGCCTAGACAAGATAACCGGTTGGTTAAGTAAATGGCGCATAAAGGCGAGCGCATCCTAATCTGTACAAGTAACCTTCACACTCCGAAAAGAAAACTGTCCGCCTGTACAACTAGAAGGCACAACGCTACCTCACAAAGAAAAGGTAAAATACCTAGGTATGCACCTGGATCGACGGTTAACCTGGAGAGACCACATTGCAGCAAAGAGAGATGAACTGAAAATAAGATACCAAGGTTACTCTTGGCTTCTTGGTCGTAACAGCAAGTTATCAACAGATAACAAACTCCTGATTTACAAGAGCGTGCTAAAACCAATCTGGACGTATGGAATCCAATTGTGGGGAACCGCTTCGAAGACCAACATAAGTATTATCCAAAGGATGCAAAATACTATACTCAAAACAATCAGTGGAGTATCATGGTACACAACGAACGCTGAGATCCACGAAAACTTAAACATGAAGACCGTGATTGAAGAAGTTGGGGCAATCACAAATACTTACACCACCCGCTTGGCAAGACATCCCAACATCCTCGCAGCGAATCTGACAACCAGACAGTATGAGCCCAGGCTTAAACGGAAAACAGTAATACCCAGCGACTGAAACCAGTGAAAGGCCCTGTCCTGCCACTTTAAAATAAAAGGAGAAGCACTCAATGGAGAGCTCACTTACATGACAGAATCACTCAACAGATCTGCTTATAGTGAAAACACTGATTGTAGATAGAAAACAGATGAGAAAAAAAAAAAAAAAAAAACTTTTTGGGCTCAATATTTTGGGGTCACCCTAACCTCTCTGGGTTCAACATTTAACATTTTAGGCTCAACATTCTGGCTTACGTTACGTTTCGTTACGTTTCGTTACGTTTCGTTACGTTTCGTTACGTTTCGTTACGTTTCGTTACGTTTCGTTACGTTTCGTTACGTTTCGTTACGTTTCGTTACGTTTCGGTCCGTTTCGTTTCGTTTTGTTACGTATCGTTACGTTTCGGTCCGTTTCGTTTCGTTTTGTTACGTATCGTTACGTTTTGTTGCGTTACGTTCTGTTTTGTTACGTTATGTTCGTTTCGTTGCGTGTCAATTAACATCACAATTTTACTAGAACATTGCCATAGTTTCCGTACTAAATAGTGACACACTCCCTATTAGTTCTCCTGTTATTTGTCAACGGACCGAGCTCTGATCAATGCTTCATGATAAATTAATCTTGCAACCCACTATGATGTATACGTTTCATATACTATACTGCGCTACTCATACATAAGTTTTTTTTTATATAAAATTTACGTTTCTGAAAACATTTACGATTACAAGAATGTTTTACATATGTATGATTCGAAATTTTTATATTAAAACATTACTAATATATATTTTGTTTTCATGACTTTATGGCGATTCCATCAGGCGCTACTTTAGGAGCGCGGCCGGCGCGCGGCGTCCCGGATCCCAATTCATACGTATTTTTTACACTCGATCGGTTGCTGTCTTGGTCTTATGGTACATAAAAACATCAAGTAGCGCATCAATACTTAACGGCGCAAATTTTAAACTTGCTATTTAATTTTATTAAAAATGCTAATTAGTTTCTTATATCATTTGTAGTTAATTATATTAGTTATTATTAGTATTATTTATAGTGTTTCACTATAATTCAATGTAAATTAATACAATACCATCTCCTCCAGTACAGGAGGTCAATGAATTTGTGGTAGCGGCGGTTGCCACTCTACCAGCTCCTACGTCACAAGGTAAGTACACATGCGTAGATTGTAGAAGTAAAACGAAACTTGAAACTTTTATGCGAGTTGCTGCGAGCGGCGGATAGAGCCAGCGGGTCTGCGCGTCGTATCGCGGTTATCAGCGGACTGGCCTCACCACAAGATGGCCGGCGCGCGGGAACGAGCTCGCGTGGCCTTGGGCGCGGGCGGTTCCCCCCGCGCCCCGCACCTCAAGTGCGACGTGGCTCCATCCGTGCTTGCTTTGCTTGCGTTTAATTAATAACAGAATACAATAATAACAGAGTAGAACTTACGGCTACACCACACCCCCCCTGAGACCGTCACTACGGGCGATAACAACTTAACTTTGGGGGAAACCTAACTCTACGTCCTGACCTGGTAACAGTAGTCTTAGCCCTGGTGTCTCTAGGTGGGCTCGTGCTTTGCGTGGGTGTGTCTATGTGTGTATGAATGTCAGTGTTAGTGGTTGGAATGCTTGAGGGGCGACTGTTTGTAGGTAATGTGTAAGTGTCTGTGGTGGTGTCGCGCATAACGTAGGCAGGCTTCAATCTGTCTATCGTTACTGTGACTGATTTACCATTCAGCAATAATTTAAAAACTTTGTCGCCGCGCTCTATGACCTCGTGAGGGCCAGAATACGGTGGTTTCAGGGCCCCTGCAACAGTGTCATCGCGCAGAAAGACATATGTACATGTCGCAAGGTCCTTAAAAACGAATGGGGAGCGATGTCCGCTATGACGTGAAGCGGGAGGTGGCTTGAGATTGTTGACAAAAGAGCGTAGCCGACCTACGTAGTCTGTCACGTCGATGTCGTCACTGTTCGGTGGGAGGACGAAATCACCTGGAATGCGGAGGGCCTCTCCATACACGAGTTCAGCTGCAGAAGTTTTAAGATCGTCTTTGTACGCTGTTCTGATACCTAACAGCACAAGTGGGAGTGACTCTACCCAACAGAGATCAGCGTGGCAGGTTATGGCCGCTTTTAGCTGCCTGTGGAACCTTTCTACCATGCCATTGGCCGCAGGATGATAGGCAGTTGTGCGGCTATGGACAAATCCCGCTATTTGCGACAAAGACTTAAACAAAGATGACTCGAATTGTCTTCCTCTATCCGTGACGATCTTGGATGGGCAGCCAAACCGGGAAATCCAGGTGCTGAGCAAAGCTTTGGCTACAGTTTCGGCCGTAATGTCAGAGATGGGTATTGCCTCAGGCCAACGAGTGAAACGATCGACGCACGTGAGACAATAGCGATAACCCTGAGACAATGGTAGTGGGCCAACAAGATCAATATGTACCACTTGAAAACGACTACGAGGAAGGTCATATGAAGCGAGTGGTGCAGAAGTGTGTCTAGTGATTTTAGACCGCTGGCAAGAAAGACAGCTACGGACCCATTCACGGCAGTCCTTACGGACGCCGGGCCAGACGTAGCGATCGCTTACCATCTTAGCTGTGGTTGCAGCTCCAGCGTGGCTGAGAGAATGGATGCTCTCGAAGACCTGCCGTCGGCAATCCTTGACTATATATGGTCGAGGTGTGGTACCACTTACATCGCAAAAGATATCTACGTCTACTCCAGGCAATCTAACTTTACTCAAATGTAGTGAAGTTGTACCTTCGAGGAGCATTTTAAGTTCCGGGTCGGTATTTTGTGCAGCTACTAACCTACTGAGATCAATGGGTTGAGAGATTTCCTCTATTCGTGACAAGGTGTCAGCAACTACATTGTCCTTACCAGAAATGTGTCTCACGTCAGTGGAGAACTGTGAGATAAAATCGAGATGACGAAATTGTCTAGGCGAGCAGTTGTCCTTGCGTGCACTGAACGAAAATGTAAGCGGCTTGTGGTCAGTGTAAATGGTAAATTCACGGGCTTCGATCATGTACCTAAAATACTTGACAGCTTCGTATATGGCAAGGAGCTCTCTATCATACGGCGAGTACTTAATTTGCGATGGACTTAACTTTCGCGAAAAGAATGCTAGCGGCTGCCAAGAATCTCCTTTCCGCTGTTGCAACACTGCGCCTATTGCAATATCAGACGCGTCAGTAACTAACGCCAGAGGTAAACTACTGTCAGGATGAGCTAGCATGGCCGCCTGACATAGACCTTGCTTGCACACCTCAAAAGCTCTCTGCTCTGCTTCGCCGAAGTTGACTGGATGAGAACCCTTCACTGAACCGCCCAGGAGTGCGTTCAAGGGCGCCTGGTGTTTGGCCGAGTCTGGAATAAATTTTCGGTAGAAATTTAACATGCCTAGAAACCTCCGCAGCTCCTTTACCGTTTTCGGAGTGGGAAAGGTAGTAACCGCTTCCACCTTCTCAAGTAACGGCTTAGTACCAGCTGATGAAATGCTGTAACCCAAAAATTGAATTTCTGATGAGCCAAATGTGCATTTGCTCACATTTAATACCATACCAAATTTTTGAAGCCTGTTAAATACTTCATGTAAGTGCTTTTTGTGTGTTTCCTCATCATGTGAAAATACTAAAATATCGTCTATGTAAGGAAATACAAAGTCTAAACCTCTCATCATCTCGTCCATGAATCTTTGAAACGTTTGGCCTGCGTTACGTAGCCCAAACGTCATATATTGAAATTCAAATAATCCAAATGGAGTAGTTATGGCAGTTTTGTTTACATCGGCAGGATTAATTGGTATTTGGTTGTATGCTCTGGTTAGATCCAGTGAGCTGAAGATTTTACAGTTGGTGAGGTTGTGTGAAAAATCTTGGATATTGCGAATTGGATATTTGTCTGGTATAGTGCGTGCATTTAACCTCCGATAGTCACCACATGGTCGCCATCCATTCTTCTTGGGTGCGAGATGTAATGGAGACGACCACGGCGACTCGGAAGGGCGACAAGTACCATCCTGTAACATTAATTCAAACTCTGCTTTAGCGATTTTGAGTCGATCCGGTGCAAGCCGCCGAGGTGTACACGACTCGGGCGGTCCGGGCGTAGTGCGTATGTAATGTACAGTATTATGTTGTGAATCTTTGTGTATGCCAGATGGGCGAGTAATATCGGGATATTGAGTCAGTATGTCGAGGTATGTGCTGCTGATTTCACCGAATGAAATTTTTACTGAGCTTACATTGTCCGAAAAAGTTGCTAGAGAACCCCTAGTGCACAGATTGGTATTGCCGTCTAATAAACATTTGTTCCTAATGTCCACCAATAAGTTAAAATGCGATAAAAAGTCAACTCCGATTATAGCTTTTGTTACATCCGCAACAATAAATCGCCAGGGAAAGTCGCGACGCAAACCAATGTTTAGGTTTAAGTTTATGTAACCGTACGTTTTTATTTTAGATCCGTTCGCGGCACAAAGTTCGAAATTTGTTAGTTCGCGACTTTCCCTGAGTAGTAATCTAGGGAACACACACACATCACTTCCAGTGTCTATTAAAAAATCGAGTTTAGTTCGTCTATCAGTCACAAAAATGCGGCCTAAGTCGCGACAGGCGGCGGCCGCCCTCACGCACTGCCGGATGCGTTTTCCGCAAAGTCGCACGGTTTTACACACTTTGCCGCTTCTTTGCCGAACTTGTTATGATACCAACATAGCGGGAACTTGCGGTAATTAGATGTGGATCTTGTTCTTGACTGGCTGCGCCTGCCGGACGCGCGTCGGGCGTCGGGGGCGCGTCGGGTGTCCGGTCGCGCCATCCGCTGCACCGTCGCCGCTAGTGACGCCACCTGCCGCGTCAGCTCGGCGATCTGACTGTCCGCCGCCGAGGTCATGGCGACGTGTGGCTGGCTGGGCACGATGTCAAGTAGGCGGTCAGCCAGCTCGGCTATCTCTTCAAGCGGCGCCTTCGCTTGTGACGCGATGATACTTTGGGTAGTGGTAGGGAGCCGCCCGATCCAGATGGTCTTCAAAAACTCCTCGGGTACCCCGGGGCCGGCAAGGTGACGCAGGTGTCTGAGGAACTGCGATGGCTTGCGGTCGCCGAGCTCCTCGTGAGTAAGAAGCTGGCGTACCTTCCGCTCTCTGGATGCCGACAACCTCTTGATCAGTTCCGCCTTCAGCATCTCGTACTTGTTAGTGGCGGGGGGAGAGGTGATTAGGTCTTCTATCTCCGCCGCGTGGGTCGGGTCAAGGTGACCCACGGCATAGTGATATTTAGTGCCGTCGGCGGTGATGCCGGCCAGGGCGAATTGGCTCTCGAGCTGCGAGAACCATAACGCCGGCCGCTCCGCGTAGAAAGGTGGCACGCGGACGCCGACCCGGTCCACGTGCACGGGTGTGTCCGCCGGCTTCGTTTCGTTTTCGCTATTCATGTTCGAAACTAGGTCACCAATGTGGTAGCGGCGGTTGCCACTCTACCAGCTCCTACGTCACAAGGTAAGTACACATGCGTAGATTGTAGAAGTAAAACGAAACTTGAAACTTTTATGCGAGTTGCTGCGAGCGGCGGATAGAGCCAGCGGGTCTGCGCGTCGTATCGCGGTTATCAGCGGACTGGCCTCACCACAAGATGGCCGGCGCGCGGGAACGAGCTCGCGTGGCCTTGGGCGCGGGCGGTTCCCCCCGCGCCCCGCACCTCAAGTGCGACGTGGCTCCATCCGTGCTTGCTTTGCTTGCGTTTAATTAATAACAGAATACAATAATAACAGAGTAGAACTTACGGCTACAAATTCATTTGTGGTGTCCTGACACTAACTTATTTAACTAAAAAATTGTAAACATTTAGTACTTGCCACAGGAGATCTCAGCCAGCATTCTGGGTTCCCAACAACACAGCGACAGTATGGACGGTGTGCTAAGTTTTTTGTAAATATCTGTGTTGCCGTAGAGACCTCGGGCAGTTGAAGTGGTGACGTCAGAGATTGTGTCAAGGAGTCAGGCCGAAGAATAGGGAATATGCACAACTTTTTTATTATTACTTCAATGAAAGCTTTTGAATAGACAATCAGCATAGTGAAATTATTTTTCAATTAGCTTTAACAATAAGGCAGTTATACACGTTTTTAGTTTACTATTAGACAGAGAGAACCGACATGTCATGTGACGTCACATGGCACTAACGCCATACAAAATACATAGAAAATTCTGTTTTGAAAGAAAAAGATGGAATGAAATCTTCAATTGGTCATAGCTTCTTTATTTTTCAGTGGATATAAATGCGGTTTGCACAGCTCGTTTAGTATTTTGGTATATTTTTATAGTTTATTTACATAATTCAAATTTCATTTCCATGCATATTCCCTATTAATGAGAAGACAGGGGACACCCGCTCTGGATCATTTTTGGTGCAAAGCCATCGCGACTCCACGTGGCAACGCGGCGAGCGTAATGGGAACCTTTGCGCCGGGAGCGATCCGGGGTGGGCTCTTTGATTATTTTTTGTTTATATTAGTTTGTTTCATATTTTATTTTAGGTATATTGTATATTTTAATATTATGTTTAAGACTTGTAAATAAATCTGTGTTTTATAAAGTTTTTTTTTCCTTCTTAATATTTTAGTATTATTTGTACATAACGTAAGCTACATTTAATTGAAAATTCTTAGCCAACGAAACAAAATCACTCGAAATAGAACACCATAAAATGGGATATAAGTTACAGAAGTTACTTAAACGAGAAGAATTCAAAATAGAAGACAGAGGAATCTGCACACTGTATTCAATCGGACAAAAAAGGCGAGAAACATCCTGGTGGCTACACATAAGAACACTGCCGACACTGACACCCCACAGGTAACTGCAGCGCTGTGGGCCAGAGCTGTTTCCTCCAGAAACTTGGAAAGCACTGAAGGAGGCTTTTGGCGCCCTCGGCAGTCCCTATACTTAACGCATAATAAAGAATAAAAACGAACACAACTCAATATAGCCCACTTTAGAAGGATTATTGTATGGTGTCCTGTCTTAGTATTTTTTAGGGTTCCGTACCTCAAAAGGAAAAAACGGAACCCTTATAGGATCACTTTGTTGTCCGTCTGTCCGTCCGTCCGTCCGTCTGTCAAGACCCTTTTTCTCAGGAACGCGTAGAGGTATGAAGCTGAAATTTATATCAATTACTCAGGTCTACTGTCCCTTGAAGCTGTGAAAAAATCAAACTTCTAAGCCAACGCAATCAAAAGATACAGCCATTTATGCCGCAAATTTTCGACACTTGCAAGGGAATCAAAACCTACAGGGTGCTTCCCGTGAACTCAGAATCTTGAAATTTGGTACGAAGCAACGTCTTATAGCATAGATAAAGGAAAAATTACGAAAACCATAAATTTTTTGTTACATCACAAAATATTTAACCTTGCAGGTTTGTACGGATCCCTCGGTGCGCGAGTCCGACTCGCACTTGGCCGGTTTTTTAATGTGTCGTCAATTTCAGGTCTATGTTATACTATAAGTATCAAAATTTTGATTGGAACAGTAGGTAAGTAAGAACGAACTATTTGATCATATTGCAGGAGTTAGTTCAATTTCTAGTATTTATTTACACATGTAATTTTGTGCTTAATGAATAAAATATAGGTTAGTCTTAGGGACTCTTGACAACAAGACGTAAAATTATACAGTTACAAATTAAATGTAAAATGAATTACAATATATGTATGTAGTTTTCAACATGCCAAGTAAACTGAGGCAGGCGAGAAACAAAAAAAAAATCAAAGGAAAAATATATTTTTTTGCAATCATGAAATAGGCTTACTTACGACTACAGCCTGCCTGATGTCGAGCGCCACTGCAGTCTAAGATGTACCACGCTTGCCTAGATGTACCACGCTTGCCTGATGTCGAGCGCCACTGCAGTCTAAGATGTACCACGCTTGCCTAGATGTACCACGCTTGCCTGATGTCGAGCGCCACTGCAGTCTAAGATGTACCACGCTTGCCTGATGTCGAGCGCCACTGCAGTCTAAGATGTACCACGCTTGCCTAGATGTACCACGCTTGCCTGATGTCGAGCGCCACTGCAGTCTAAGATGTACCACGCTTGCCTAGATGTACCACGCTTGCCTGATGTCGAGCGCCACTGCAGTCTAAGATGTACCACGCTTGCCTAGATGTACCACGCTTGCCTGATGTCGAGCGCCACTGCAGTCTAAGATGTACCACGCTTGCCTAGATGTACCACGCTTGCCTGATGTCGAGCGCCACTACAGTCTAAGATGTACCACGCTTGCCTAGATGTACCACGCTTGCCTGATGTCGAGCGCCACTGCAGTCTAAGATGTACCACGCTTGCCTAGAAGAAACCTATTTACTCTAGATACAGGTCACATCTGTACAATTCCACTTGAATATTAAAAGAGTGTTACTGTCGATGTTAGTGGTATTCTACCATTCGTTTGACAGCCTGCTCACGCGCACTTGCTGCTTCCTTTCCAGTACAGCTGGCTCTTTCCATGCTCAGCACTAAAATTGTTTAGTTGTGTTTTTCGATTATAAGAATGTTATATGTAAATTTCGCTGTATATGTTATTGTGCATGGCATTAAGCACTGAGTTAGAAGGTGGCGCCATCTCTCCACAACTTCAGTTCCTAGTACGAACTTGGCACTCGACAATAGCTCCTTGACTACTACATAATTGTATGATTTATATTGTTACCTGAGAAAGTCATATTTTATAGGTATTTAAATATCATTATTGTGTTTTACTGGTATCAATTGACTTCTAGTGCAAATTTGGTAATGCAATTATACCTAACAAATCCGCCAGTCAGTGTTGTTATGGTGACAAGTAAAAGAAAACATAATATTTTTATTAATTCGTATATTTCGCAAGTATTTTTTAACATTTTGAGAGCTTTAAGACTTATAATTAAGTATCGTTTTATACAAATCCAAACTTACCTATATGGTACATCATTTACAAATTGTCATGTGATATGTGAATGTATTATAATGCATATAAAGCAGGACAGGCCCTTGACAGAGAACTAGCTTCTCGCTGGAACAGTACACTAGTATAAACACGAGACTCCACAGCTTGACTTACTTCTTGTAAAGATATCGAGTGATGCAAGATATTATGCTAGTGTGTGTTGCATCTTATTGTACGCTCGCGCGCGCCTGCTACATTATTCTAATTGTATGAGCACAGTATTATAGCACCGATTAACTAAACCATTACAGTATTGTGGGTCTACTCTGCACTCGACCAACCTATCTGTGGCGCGCAGTGGCGCCCCCGCTGCAGCGCACCATCCGAGGAACTACAATAATAATCATTAATTTACTTGCGCTGATTTATTATCTTACACATAAGTTGATTCGTAGGCATTAAATTGCACTTAAAATTAAATTGTGATATTTTTACAATATAGTGGTGGTACATGTATACACTCCGTGTCAACATTGAGTACACTCACACACACTCACTCACTGCGCACTGCTTAGCTGTACCAACAACAACATAACCAGCCAATGACTTGCTTCTTACGTGAATGCCAGTGTGATTGCAGTAAGTGGCGCCCTCTGCCAGTCACATAGCGGCAGGAAGGCAAACTACTAGTATGTCGGTATGTAAGAGTGGTTACAATATAGTGTACACAAAATTTTATAAAAATTGTGACTTTAGAGGATACTTAACATACAGGTTTATCGTAGTGTACTCATCTACTATAATATTAGTAATATATATATTTATTGTCGGCATTGATGACTGGAGTAGGCACACCGCAGTAACTAACTACAGTGTCACCGTACAGAGAATGAGATTGCATTCTATGAGTGACATATTAAACTAGACTGGTATCACGTAATGAGAAGTATGAAGACCAGCTTCTATCATCAATGTACAAAGCAGAATCTGTAGGCTATATTTTATTGGTGTAAAAATACGACTACAAACACTATTTGTGACGCTATCCGCGCTAAGACTACTTTAAGGTATCGTAGATGGCCTCGCCGGGGTAGGTGCCGTCGAGCTGTATGCTGTTGCTGAACATCAGCGAGTCGTGCTTGCTCAGACACGGCTCAGTGCTGGCCCCGTGCCCGCTCAGACACAGCTCAGTGCTGGCTCCGTGCCCGCTCAGACACAGCTCAGTGCTGGCCCCGTGCCCGCTCAGACACACCTCCGAGCTGGCTCCGTGCCCGCTCAGACACACTTGGTCGACGGCCCCGAGCCCGCTCAGACTCGGCCGGCCGAGCGAGGAGTCGTCGTCCAGCGAGGTGACCTCGAGGCGGATGGCGTGCCCCCGGGCGGGCTCCCAGCCGGGCTCCGCGAGCGTCCCGGCGCTCTCCCGCACGTCGCTGGAGGCCTCGCTGGCCGCGTCCAGCTCCAAGTCCGTCATCTTCTCGATGACGACCACCTCTATGTGCCTGAAGGGGTTGTCTTGGCTCTCGCTCATCTGCCGCGCTCTCTCGTCGTTCCGTATCGTCACCTCCTTCTTGACGTTGCATATGACGGGGTCGGTGGCCAGCACGTCGACGTTGTTGTCGTAAGTTTCTTCGTCCGCTTTGTTTCCTTGCGGGGAGCAGATTTCAGCGTAAATGTTATCAGAGTTTGTGTCGGATTCGATCTTTTCTTCTTCGAATCCCACGGCGTCGGCTACTTGTCCGTACGGTAGATCTTCAATGACTGGCAACTTTCGTTTCTGTATCGAAGAGATCGATCTCCGAATTTTGACGTGAGCGGGTTCTTCTTCAGAAATGTCGACAACGGTCAGTTCTTCTATTTCAGATTTGGGAGTCGGTGCTCGAGGTTTGTCTATTTTCTTTCTGAAGTTGTTCAGTTTGTCGTCACTCGTTCTCTCTGTCTTGGTCGGCATGCTGTTACTGTTGCTGCCCTCTTTGTTGTCGGTCGATTTCTTCGGATGTAACAGATTGGACGTAGACTTGCTGAGAACTCGTTTCGTTTTAACGTGGAACTCTGAGCAAAGTTTTTCCGTGATGTAAGAGTGCTGCTTGGAGTTGATCTCGAAGTCGCTGTCGTTGTAGAGAGAGCCGACACCGAACATGTTGATTTCTTCGCAACTCTGTATCTGGTTGTAGGACTCGGACTTCTGCATGGCTTTCTCAGGAATGAGGTCAGGTTGTATCCTCTGTCGTCTCTCTAGATTACTCGATGATTTGGATGCGGATTTTTTGAGCATATTTTCGTCTAACGATTTGAGTTTCCTTCCAGAGCTGGAGTCGCTCTCCAAGGTGGAGCCGCAGTAGTGGATCTGGTCCACGCTGAGGTTCTTCCTGCCGTGCTTCATGTTGATGCCGCTGTCGCCCTCCGAGTGGTTGTCGGGGATGCCGGTCTGCACAGAAACGGACTTGGTGAGGAGCGGCTTCATGGGCTTGTGGCTGGAGCTGCACTGGCTGGTGCCCATGTCGGAGGAGGAGGTGGTGAGACTCTTGTACGAGTGGCTCTTCTCTGCGGTTCCTCCGTCGCTCTTTCTCGTCGCTCCGAACCTGTCCTCTATAAGCTTAGCCATGTCTTGGTAGCGCTCAATCGAGCTATGTTTCTCCCCTAGAGGGTCGAAGGGGTCCTTGACGTCTCTGTACTTGTCGCTATTCTCTATAGCCGTGATCTTGTCGTCGGTCAACTTCTCAGTGCTCCGCAGCAGCTTCAAGTTCCTGAACCACTTGTGCTTCCTGTGGCCCGCGTCCTCGCGAAACACTCTCATCTTGTCTCCGAACTCCTGCTCGGGCTTGTCGTCGTGCTTGTCTTCCTTCCCCTCGTCGTCGCTGTACACGTCGTAGTTCATGTGCTCGAGCTCGTTCTTGCTGAGGAATATGATGGAGCCCTCGGTCTCGTCGGGTATGTCTCGCAGCACGCGGTCGCTCTTGCCGAACAACCTGGCCGGGTCGAGCTTGAGACCCTGCAGCGTGAACTTGCGCTCCTTCTCGAAGCGGACCGGCTCCAGGTCGGGCCGGCCGGGCCCGGGCGCGGGCCGGCCGGCGTCGGGGCACGCCGCCGGCGGCTCCGCGTACGAGATTTGCCTGATCCAGTTGTCAACGTTAAGTTGACAGAAGGTGAGAGCTTTCTGCAGGCGTGGGGAGAGGAACATGCGCTTCTCACTCTCGAAGCCGAGCTGCGTGCGCCGCACCGGCGTGTCCCCGTGCAGCGCCAGCAGGCGAAGCGCCTCCCTGTGGCGGGTCTCCTTGCCGCCTGCGCTTGCGCAGGGCTCCCTGGCCTCCCCCAGCGAGCACACCACCAGCACCGGCTCCGTCACCGCCGCGCGTAGAAGCAGTTCATCTGAAACCACACCAGCACGGAGTTAGTTGTGATATGTTCATGTGCAGGTGTCACGTTGAGTCCTGCATGATGTCGACGAGGCTCACCTCCCACGTCGTGCGCCATCTCGATGGGCACGGAGCCGGCCAGCAGGCGCACGCGCGCGGGCAGCGGCCACAGGCTGAGCAGGTGTGGCAGGCGGTGCGCGGCGCCCCCCGCCGCTGCCGCCGCCGCCCCGCCCGGGGGCGCCATGGGGGTGGCGCCCTCCCACTCGCCCGGGGACAGCTCGTCCGGACACACCTCGTACAGCTCGCCCTTCGTGTTCAGCGGCACGAACAACTCCTAGAAATGAACACATCAAATATCAATGGAATGTCGACACAAAGTAAATACAAAAGTTTTGAGTTTGTTGGAACGATCAGAACAGATCTATCTAAAAATCTTTCTCTAACAGGCCTACGTGTCACACGCCGGCTCCGACACACAGCTAGATACATACATTACATAGTATATAATAGCTGCAGTAGTGTTCCTGTCTGCATGCAGTGTACATCAGTATGCGGGGGCACGCGCCGCCGCCTCCCGCGCGGACATACTGCGGGAGCGGACCGGCAACCAGACACTGTGGCAGTGTTGGAAATAATGGGGGCGCCACTTATCATACTTGTACGATTATATTTGGCCGTTTATTCAAGATTGTATTGTTGTGTTATGATAAAGAAAATAAATTGTTATTTAAGTCATGTTTGTTAACTATAATTTAGAATAATGCGTAGGGGCAGCATGATCATTAATAGATTCTGTGATGAAAATTTTATAAAAAATTAAGTAGGTAAGTAGTCCATTTTATTTGAAAGTGAAATATAATCGCTTCACATTCTTACAAAATAGTGCGCTTGGTCCAGTCCTTTACTGCTCTGTGTCGATATTGTCGATGAAGCAGACTATATTCACACAAGTACGTACAACTTCCTGCTATTAATCCTGCGACCACCAGGTACAGCCGCTCCCTTTCATGTTCGTACACACATTCCAGCCAGCTCCTGCACGAATATTAATTGGCATTATAATGTATGACGGCTCGGTGAAGGTATTGGTTAACTTATATTAATTTATTATTCATCATTTCAATATGTTTTAATTGCTTCGAAACATATAAATGGAGTGGTGTAGAGAACTTGGAACACCAGTCACACAAGTCCGTTGAAGCTTGCAATATTATGTTTTGATGTAGTTTCGCTATTCATTCACAGATGTCGCTAGCAGTCCCTGTGTTTTGCAAAGGAAGCAAAGTATTTAGATTTGCATAAAATAACTTTTTATTTTAATTTATTATTATTTTTCGGTTTCATGTAGACAAATGCCAATTAGGTAACTAACTGGACAATACTATTATTATAATTTATTTTTAAAGCATGTAACTTGCATCAACCTTTTTTATACCAGAATAAATATTAAATTTTCATGATTGAGATAACTAAACCGGATGATACAAACGGACCTCATATCTATATACACACGCAGCAACATGTGTAGGTACGTAGGTATGACTGTATGTGTATGTAAAGCTAGGTATAAGCTAGACTAGTCCAGCTAGGTAGGTAGGTGCGTGGAGCTGGTCGGAGGTCCCAAGTAGAGCGCTCTCCACTCCCCTCCCCTCCGCGGAGCAACAATGTGCAATTTTTTGCCGCATTTAAATACCTACAGGTTTGTTACTTCATAGGACGGGTAGTAGGGCTGCCTACACTGCACAGTGGACGGAGATTATGCCGGATACATGAACTAAGCCGGACTTTCAAACCAAGTATAATCATACTTGGTTTGAAAGTCCGGCATTTCGTTACCAAATACATTTCAAATTTCTAGATTGTAGACCTTTATAAAAAAGTAATATTTATTTTACATGACATGAAATTACTCGTATTTTCCTGGAAGAGACATGCATGTCAATTTTCAAATTAGTCACCGATCAAACAAATTAATTACATATGATAGGTCATTACCTATCATATGTAATATTCATAGATATCTTTCTCAAAAATAATCTATTGTATTTCCGGCAAAATATAAAGCGATAGTTCTCGTACGTCTCTAAATCGGGCTATATGCGGGCGTTGCCATCGTCCGATAAAAACTATACAAAAAACCGAGTCAGCGATTATGCAAAATATACTTCACGCTATCGATTTATCGATCGACAAATGTTTGTTTTGTCACATCGTGTGTCACTGTATTTATTAGCCGCTGTCAAGCTGTGAGCAACACATGCCATGTTACTATTAGGGGCTATTTAAATAACCTACACAATAATATAATGTACAATCTATATCTACATGTATACTAATATTATAAAGCTGAACAGTTTGTTTGTTTGTTTGAACGCGCTAATCTCAGGAACTACTGGTGCGAATTGAAAAATTCTTTTTGTGTTTAGTAGACCATTTATCGAGGAAGGCTTTAGGCTATATAACATCACGCTGCAACTAATAGGAGCGAAGAAATAATTGAGAATGTGGAAAAAACGGGGAAAATTATTCATCTTTCAGGGCTTCTGTTGCGTGCGCTGCGAAAATGGTTCAAGATATCAAAAAATATGTATCAAATAATTATTTCTCTTGAAATGATCTAACAAAATGTCTGCAACAGTATATCTATCTTTTAAGGTCTATCTTTTAAGGTTAACTCAATAAACCCATTTTTATGGTAATAACTATTCCACGCGGACGAAGGCGCGGGAACCAGCTAGTATACATATACATACCGCGGACATGCTTTACATTGATACATACATTTTGACAATTTAATTATTGGTTAATTGTGAATACCCACTACTATACACTTATTCATTATCGCTGTATTATATTGTACTTACTGTATTACGACCTTGACATGTCTAGTTCACAAGCACGATTCTAGATGGCGCTTATTGGCTACTACGTTTTGCCAAAATATAATTCATCATTACTTCACAAATATTGATTAAATAATTTATCAAAATATCTCAACATGATTCTGATGTTATCATAAAAATTTTGATATAGCAAAAAGATGTTTAAAATGGAAATCGAAGTATTTGTGAAGGAAAATCCTGCATCGCGCAAACAAGTTTTTTACTATGAGTTTGAGGTGTAGTGACTAGCTTCAGTAGAAGTCGTGTCTATTGAAAGGAGAGACGGTTAGCACTCCCCTTGACAAGGATGGAACACATGAAATCTGGTCTGGCACAACATGACCAGCCATTTTTTTTAAATAAAGATAAAGATAAATTTATTGTAAACAAAATAAATAGCAATGTTTGATTTTGAACACAGTGTCACACAAGTTGTTTACCTACCGCTATAGTAATATACGTCATACATTCACGCACATTGTTTTATTAGTATTGTGTACTCGTAAGACGCGTTTTAGATCGATACACTAGGAGCAGAGAGGCCGACGTATGTCCTTCGCCGCGTGGTTCACTCGGCGTGCGTGGGGGAGTCGTGGTGCGCCAGCCTGGAGGCGGTGGAGTCGTAGTGCCCCAGCCTGGAGGCGGCGGAGGCGGCGGCGGGCGAGGTGGGCGCGCTGGGCCGGCGGCGCGCGCGGGCGCCGGGCGCGTGCCGCCACTCCGCGCCGTACACCGCCTCCTCGGCGCGCAGGTCGCGCGCGGGCCGCTCCTCCACGCCCAGCCACGCGATGACGGCGTTCTTGCCGTACTGCTCCAGGTCCAGCAGCCCGGTGCCGGAGACGACGCTGCAGTCTGGCCTCACGACTATGATGTGCGGCAGGCACGTGACGCCGTACGCGTACTGGAGCACGGTGACGAGGCAGTCGTCGTGCCGCAGAGTGAACCAGTTGGCTTGCTCCTCGTAGCTCTCCTCGTAGTCCTCGCGCGTCTCGTCGAAGGGCACGTAGATGACCTCGAGCGGGATGTTGAGGAACTTGCAGCTCTCGTATATCTGGTAGAAGCCAGCCACGAGACCGCCCCGGTCCACTCCCTTGGCGGTGAAGAGGAGGGCCACGACGTCGGCGTTGTCTCGCAGCCAGGAGTACGGCACCAGCTCCTGCCGCTTGTTGTACACGGCGGCCGAGCGCAGCCAGTTCAGCGGCTCGAAGTTCACCGGGGAGATCAGCTCGGGCTCCACGCTCATACTGGACGCACGACACTCTCTGTGCTAATATAGTTTGCGAGGTCACAACTTACTTCAGATCGCTGCACCAAATGAGTAATGAGTATTTTTAAGTAAGGCTATAGGAATACGCAAAAAAACACATTCGGATCAATTCAAGTTTGAAGAAAATTAGCTTCATTAAAAGGGTAATAGTATTCTTTGATTAGCTTTGCTTATAATAACAATAATATTTCACCGACTTGATTTTGACAATTTTGACAAATAAACGTACAAAAACTACCGACAGAACACGTTTAAAACCTTTTGATATAAATAATGCGCAAGGAGAAAGTACGTGAGTAGGTTAATAGAGTATAATATATGCGCGGAGGGAGGCAGTACCAGGGCGCCATGGACGCGCGGAGCTCGCGCAGACAGTGGACACAATGGCAGCATTGGGAGCCCAATATGGCGGGGAAATTATAGTCCGATGAGTCTCGGTGGACTCATAGTAATGGTAGAAAATATAATCGGCTGAGCGACACTACTCGATGAATAGGTTAGATTTAGTAATTAATTATAACAAATAGGTACCTACACATTATCATTCTATGTACATATGTATACGGGACTTGTCCTGTGTGGAATGTCATATACATAATAATATTTGTCCTGTTTATTGTGTTTGATTGCTTCTGAGAACTTAAACAATCTCTGAGAAGTGGTCTTCTGTGTGTCGCATGCTGTGTTACTGACAGGAACAATAAAATGTCTTATTTTAGTACTAATCTCTGCAATACAAGTGGTGCAGCAGGTCGGCATTCCCACGCTCATATCACATGTGACATTTCTTAATAGTCTTCGTTCTAAATCGACTGTATAACTCTGGTGCAGATATTGACTCCCTAGTTAGGTATATTACATAAGTCATTATATAAAAACGAATTGTGTCTATTGATCTGTTTATTTACTTTCAAGCCAAAGCGGAGCAACGGATCAACATGGTTTTTGGTATACTGATTAGGATGAGAGTCTCGCGGCCGGCAGCTTCCTGCGCCGGAAATGAGGATGTAGCTTTCAAGTACTTACCTAATAAATGTGCAAACTTTACCGCCCTCCCTGGGCCGCAGCAGGAGTCGGGTAACAATACATGTACGTACTGGTTTAATGACTAGCTTGCACTCTATTGGCATCGTGCAGTACTTGCAAGCTTCATAAAGTTTGCACCTACTTGGTGGTGTATTGTCCACTCCCAGTAGATGCTCGAGGTTTGCCTCGCGTGCTGACGGAATGAAATGTAGGCTGTCATTTCGGGACCTTACACTGCCTCAAACCCTTGTTCTGTTACGCTTTAAAGGAGGAATAAACATCAACAATCCAGCCAACTTTTATGTAAAGATGTTTGAGTAGTCAGTTGTTGCCCGCGTCTTCGCTCGCGTTATGTCGGGACACAAGTTATCTGCGTCATTTGATAGACTACCTTTATTACCAGTTCCCGTGTATATATGCAGGGTGGTGCCTGCAGGGTACCTGCGAGTATAATAAAGGGCTCCCTTCACAATCAGCCCGCGACAACTCATTCTTAGCGCACACTGCGCGCAGGGGTGATCCACGATAATCGATTTGGATAAAAATTAAATATGAAATAAAAAGTAAATGAAGCTACTTTTTCTTGGTTAGTTTTTGTAATTGTTGTAGTCTTTATTAAGCACGTGTTTGTTTGGTTAGTAACCTGCAGTAGGCATACAAGTAGAATTTAGTAAATCGATCAGCACCAGCATTGATTACAAATTTTATACTCTCAATCATGGTAAAAAGACCCAGCTAATGCTTTTAATATATTGATTTTGGCCTTCGATTGACGTAAATAAAACCAGTATATCATGTTCTTGTAAAGGCATCATGATTAGTTTTTATGTCTATTTCTAGGTGGTTCCTAGAAAACGAGGCTTTAGTCTTAATAAAATAATAATCATAGTCCGGGACAGCATGCCCCTGGGGGTCATAGCAACATGGTTCACGGAGGACGCTGGCCGCGGCAGCCACCTCCGCACAACAGCCGCGCACACCATTCACACCCTTACTCACTACAACACAAGGACATGTATCGCTAGAAACAAATTGCAAAACAATTCTGAAAGCACCATTTGCTGAAATTAAACGTGCGATAGACTCTACCGTCTGATAGTTAGGGTTCATTTTTGCATAGAACTAGTTAATGTTTTCTGTTATCCCTCGTGTTGTAAGGTTTAAAAAATAGAGAAACAAGTTAATGTTCTTTAGTCTGCAGTTTGCTTTCTTTTTGGGATCATAATCCTGTGCTGGCTGGGATTGGAAAATGGACGAGTCACTAATTGTACAGCCAATGTATCTTTCGATTAATCCGCGTATATACATAGGTATAGAGTACTAGATAATAAAATCTACCATGTTGAACAATGCACACATATCAGAGTAATATCTTTTAAATTTAGGTACATAAAAATTCAGGGAAATGTCTGTACCTGAAAAGATTATTTGATACAAAAAATATCGTAAAACTTTCAATTGTTATTAGGTTGTACAATTGTTATGTAAGAGAAGTATTATCTTCGTGAGTCGATACACTACTGACTACTATACTATACTACTGACTCACTATTTCACTGTAATTGTATCTCATTCAAACGAACGAATCCACGGTATCCTCTACTATGTACTTAAAAAGTCCAATGTAACAGTAGGAGTCGTATAAAAATAGCGAGGAGTTCTTTTACAATGTAGCAATCATAGCTCATTAATATTGTGGCAGACATAGCAACACACACACACACACACACTCACACACTGAACAATACGACGTGCTATTCGTGTAGTGGAGGACAATATTACTCTCACGTCGAGATTACATAATTCGACAACTTTATTGGCACCTCGTGAAGAATTTAAAATTTAAAAATAAATATCTATTTAACATTTATAAGTACTTCTTTCTATAACTTTATGTTAAACGTTTTGGTCTCAATAAAGTATAAGAATTTCAAATAATTGAGTGTTGCTTTGAATAATAGTTATCGAGCTAGGGTCGAGGTGCCACTTCCTCCCCTGATGTGTATTATACAGGTGCATGTATATTTCTCCGTGTTGCAGCTTGCAGTGGATGTATCGATGCATTATTAAGTACTCGCACTCGCCTCTACAGACTATTGAACTACAGACGTGTAAATAGGCTTTATGAAAATATATGAATATGACAGACAGACATTCATTTGTAAGGAAACAGCAATGTGAATAAGTTCAGGCCTAGATATGTATGTATGTATGCATTGGAGTGGGTAAGCGTGTTGCCCCAAAAAGGCAAGGTAGTGTTATAGTAAATACTTTAACACTACCTTGCCTTTTTTTAAAGAAAATTCTTAAAATAAAATACCTTAAATCTGCTGAGATTGTTACGAGTATCTTCAAAATACTATATAAGAAAATGTAAAATTTTCTAGTTTCGTAAGCAGCTCGCTAAACAGAAGATCAATATCGTGTATGACAAGCTAACAATAATATTTCATGTATCCATTAATATTTCAAGCAGAATCCTCTTCCCAGCTACTATTACTATGTGCTCCTGGCGAGCGCGAGATTATAGAGTTGATACATGGACATAAAGCTCGCAATGAAGCGCTTGTATCTGCACATCTGTCAGGAGCAAGTCAGTGATAGCTAGTACAGACAGCTGCCACTATAAATAGAAGTGAATCTGGTAAGGAAATCAAATTAACTTCACGTTAAAATCCGTAATTTCTTACGTTTATTAGAGGCCATACATTTTATCACTATCATTGAATGTTGTAAATTGAGCCCGTTTCTCGCATCTCTTGAAATAATGCTTTAGATTTTACTTTGATGGCGGATGCATTTGTTAGAGGAGTTTGTCCTATGATACATAACTTTTTAAAGAAATTGTTGTATAAGTACGTGTTCTGAGAGCTATTCATTTCATACTTTCTAACAACATGTAAGCAATATTGCACTGAATCATACCAGTGTATTAGAAGACATGCCGATACCCATCAGTAGACGATAGTAAGCTGATTCAATCATGATGACCTCTTTCTGGAATTAATACCCATTTTAACCAGGTTGTGAACATTGTGTGTAAGGCGTGCACTCACATTCCCCTGCGGGTCGACGAGCTGCGCGTACTTGGGCGCGCGCGCCTTGCTGCCGTCCGCGAACACGCCGGCGAGCCGCAGCGGCGTGCCCGGCCGCGCCGCCGCGCGCTCGTACGCGCCGCCCACGCGCCCGCTCTCTGCAACATACAACATACATACACTACTTGTACACTCAAACTATCACATATATAGGCTATATAGCATGCATGATGACGTGACGTACCTGGCTGCGGCCTGGCGCGGTAGGCGGGCAGCGCGCGCGGCGACACGAGCGCGCGGGCGCGCGCGCGCAGCAGCGCCGCCACGGAGCCGCGCGCCGCCGCCAGCGCGCCGCCGCGGCACCCGCACGCGCTGAACCACCCTGCAACAACAACTAGACATTAGTACCACAACTTCACCTGAGTAAACTAGGGTATACTATAAGCATCTAGCAGGCATCAGACGCGCGACGTGGAATATCCTTATGATTGACACAGCTCGCCTCTTGCTAAGCGCCGCCTGCTGCAGTCATGCAGAGCGCTCGCTGGATATGCTCAGTCCGATCGGACACCCTTACTTTTGTAAATATAGTATAGTATATATCGTAACATAAACATTGTTGTTTCTCTCGTTATAAATGTCTGTAAGCTGTCCGTTACAGACTACATTTATTAGAGCTCCCCTCATCAAGTAGTTCGTTACGAGACATTTATAGGTGACCTTTTTACGCTCGTCAGTTAAAACTGTTCTCTGTCTAATCAATTAAATACGGTTTCTGACTTGTTATGGCAAGTATTAAATAAAAGTACAAAGTGTGTCCATTCAAAAGTGTAAATGGACGGCATGCCTTTGATTTATGTTTTGGTGGATCCAAAAGAAGTACCTTCAGCAAGATCTTCCAGTATAATGTGTATCTATACTAATATTATAAAGCTGAAGAGTTTGTTTGTTTGTTTGAATGCGCTAATCTCAGAACCTTCTGTTCCGATTTCAAAAATTCTTTTTGTGTTGAAGAGACTATTTATCGAGGAAGGCTTTAGACTATATAACATCACGCTGCAACTAATAGGAGCGAAGAAACAATAGAAAATGTAGAAGAAATGGGGAAAATTATTCTCTGAGGGCTTCCGTTGCGTGCGCTGCGAAAACGGTTCAAGATATCAAAAAAATGTGTATGAAAGAATTATTCCTCTTAAAATGATCTAAAAAAATGTCCGCAACAGAATATGTCTTTTAAGGTTCACTCACTAAAACCGTTTTTATAGTAATAACTATTCCAAGCGGACGAAGTCGCGCGCACCAGCTAGTATTTTATAATTGTTTCCGAGCTACTCCTACGCAGGTATTTCTTTAGCACTAAACTGCAGACAATGGTAATTGCCGCCAGTAGAAAGAGTCATTAAAGCAGCATTCCACCGCAGCGCCCTCTGGAGGGGCTCGAACTTGCACGCAACCTTTATCATTACCGTTTTTACACCTCATGTGGTCGTTAGACGAGCTCAGTTTGAAAGAAAGGTATTTTGTAGAAATCAATAACTAAATGTATATACGTACATACATTGGTATATGCACCACATTTAGGACTGACAGTGTTATGATAATGTTAACTGTGAAATTATTGGCTGACATAATACTCTTGCTTTGTCTTTTATAAGGATGAGATACTAAAAACTCGTTTCAAACCGACATTAAATCTACAACTATATGACGTCACCTACATATATCACATATTGCCACAGAGTATAGTACAAAAGGCATACAGAACACTTTCTCCGCACGTGAGTAGCTTACAGAGAGCACCACAATGTGGAGAGAGGATATACTGCCGTAGTATTCTGTGCACGGGTTATATAGCGGATTTAGAAAATATTTTGATCTGGAGATTAATATGTTTGAAAGTAAATGTGTTGCATTTGCCTACCGCTTGCCTCATAATATTATTTGGTGAGAATTCATTGCAATTGAATACTAATGTTGGGAAACATGTTATATATGTACACCTTTTTAAAAAAATATGCATATAAAATACATCGTCAATCAAAAATGTTAAATCTGTAAAGCCTCAATTAGAGAACTCCAACAGAATTAAGAAAACAACACAACACTTGGTCTCAGTGACAGCCTCCATCATAATAAAAACATCTCCGATGGCGCTAAACATCATCAAAGTCAGAGAGAGTTTGATACAAATATACATAGTTTAACGATGGAGGTGTCGGGGCTAGCACTGCTAGTGCTGGGCCTCTGACTGTGGCCAGCTTGCTCACAACGTTACAGAATTAAATAAAAAGCTTTGGATATCCTTTCTTCTCTTCCTGATATTACAACGCTCAGAAATTTGTCGATATAATGAAGAAAAAGTTAGATTAATAGCTGACAGCTGAAATTGACACTGTCATCATAAAATTGTGTTCATATTTATTGGTCTTGTCGTAGCGTATACGAAGTGGCAAGAGACATACAATATACAAAATATGAAGTTTGATAACTCTTAGCTTAAGCTATATATAAACAAAAATCTACTGACTTCAAGCGTCATGAACTGCAATATTCGCTCAGTTTAAGAGGCTATACAGATCGACAACATGCCTGCACGGCGGCGGTGTGGTGAATTACATGTTGCTTCCAGGAATGTGTGCATTATTCATGGGGTGGGTCGCGTGATACCGGCCCTTGCCTGCCGCCAGGGGGCGGGGGCGAGGGGGGCGCGGGGGCGAGGGGAGCTAGGGTCAAGGACGGGGGACAGCAGGGCTGCCAACATAGAGTTTCTAACTTTGAAGTAAATAGACAGATATTTGACCACGAGGTCATTTGAAACGACATACACGCAAGAGACTCTGTGCGCCGGAGGGATAGCTTATTTTTAGTGAAAATCTAAAGCTCGTTTAAGGATAAATGTAAATGAAATAATAATAACTACATGGACAGATGGCAAATTCAAGTTAAAGATTAAATATATAATAATAATGCTTTATTTTGTAAATTAATATCGAACCTTAGACAACAGTGTCGCTTCAGGTGACCTGGTCAAAGGCCTGACTTGCAAAAATATGCTTTGTTGAGATATTGATATTAAACCGTTTAATTATAAAGTGTTCGACCTGCTCCCGCCCCTGCATTCCTGTCTGGCGGCACTCGTACTTCCAGACTGACCTAGGACTGACCTAGGACTGACCTCGCTGCCTCGCGCTGATGGATAGTTAGCACCGCTTTTTGTAATAACGTGCACAAAATAAAAGAAAAAGAAGAAGCGACGAGCAAAAACTCAGGTCAAACTGAATATTACTAGATGTAGAATAATCGGCCCAAGCGGTCTGATATTTTATAAATCTACATATCTAGTGAGTTGCCAAATTTAGATCATTTACAATATGGCATGTGAGTGCGAACCTCGCTAGTATAATATATATTATCTGTGGGCACACTGCTCTTGCGTGCAGATATAAATAAAATACATATTTCATTTGAACCAACACTCCCAATAATTAATTCGAATATAGATACTATTTTTCCTACAATCGTTGGAAGTGTCCAGATCGGTACATCAACCAGCAGACTGTCGGTGTGTTATTTATTCCCCGCGCCGTGTTGTCGTGCATAATGGAACAAGTACTAGAAGTAACTACTTGCTCAGTCGGGTTTATTTTGACGTAACATGAACATACAGCCAGGTGCATATGATAATATAATCCGCAGCAAGTGATTCACACAACCACAATACTTGTTTAAATACTAGTGATGGTCGCGGTTTCGCTCGCTTTGTTGACAAATAAGAAGTAGCCTGTGTCACTTCTGGGGCCCGTTACTTACACTTAGTCACGTTGATCCGTCGCTCAGTTGCGGCGCAATACAGGAACATGCTAGGTAACAAACTTATGAACTAACAAACTCACTGTCGCGTATTATTTTATACTAGTGGGTGCTTGCGGCTTCGCTCGCAGTAACAAGTAAAACTTGTATCCCCTATTTTTACCTCTTTAAAAGTGGCATTTTCAAACATCCTTTCTTAGCGGATGCCTACGTCATAACATCTACATACCTTCATTCCAAATTTCAGCCCAATCCGTCCATTGGTTTGGGCTGTGCTTTGATAGATCACTAAATCAGTCAGTCAGTCTGTCAGTCACCTTTGAGCTTTATATATTTAGATTCGGTGCTTTCGCTACATTTCAATGATATAATTGCTACATAGCAAGTAGATATATCTACGTATGTATACCAGACAGATGTTAAATTGCCACTTGATGAAGTGATGCGATCATTCACTCCGACATATTTAGTACCGCGGGTATGCTTGCTAGGTACGCGGCCACCTCATCATTCACTCCGACATATTTAGTACCGCGGGTATGCTTGCTAGTGACGCGGCCACCTCATCATTCACTCCGACATATTTAGTACCGCGGGTATGCTTGCTAGTGACGCGGCCACCTCATCATTCACTCCGACATATTTAGTACCGCGGGTATGCTTGCTAGTGACGCGGCCACCTCATCATTCACTCCGACATATTTAGTACCGCGGGTATGCTTGCTAGTGACGCGGCCACCTCATCATTCACTCCGACATATTTAGTACCGCGGGTATGCTTGCTAGTGACGCGGCCACCTCATCATTCACTCCGACATATTTAGTACCGCGGGTATGCTTGCTAGGTACGCGGCCACCTCATCATTCACTCCGACATATTTAGTACCGCGGGTATGCTTGCTAGGTACGCGGCCACCTCATCATTCACTCCGACATATTTAGTACCGCGGGTATGCTTGCTAGGTACGCGGCCACCTCATCATTCACTCCGACATATTTAGTACCGCGGGTATGCTTGCTAGGTACGCGGCCACCTCATCATTCACTCCGACATATTTAGTACCGCGGGTATGCTTGCTAGTTACGCGGCCACCTCATCATTCACTCCGACATATTTAGTACCGCGGGTATGCTTGCTAGGTACGCGGCCACCTCATCATTCACTCCGACATATTTAGTACCGCGGGTATGCTTGCTAGGTACGCGGCCACCTCATCATTCACTCCGACATATTTCGTACCGCGGGTATGCTTGCTAGGTACGCGGCCACCTCATCATTCACTCCGACATATTTAGTACCGCGGGTATGCTTGCTAGGTACGCGGCCACCTCATCATTCACTCCGACATATTTAGTACCGCGGGTATGCTTGCTAGGTACGCGGCCACCTCATCATTCACTCCGACATATTTAGTACCGCGGGTATGCTTGCTAGGTACGCGGCCACCTCATCATTCACTCCGACATATTTAGTACCGCGGGTATGCTTGCTAGGTACGCGGCCACCTCATCATTCACTCCGACATATTTAGTACCGCGGGTATGCTTGCTAGGTACGCGGCCACCTCTGTTACACAATATTATGCTTGAAATAAAACTACACTATTTAGACGAACCTTTTTAGTGGATTTTATTTATATATTTTTTAGATTTATTTGAGGTAGACTTTACAACACATTGACGTGCTAACACTTTTTATCATAATTTTATTCTGAGGGCTTTGGTTGTTAATGACAAGTAAGTCCCATCTTACCAATGTCTATAAAGCAAGTAGCCCCGCGGGTAGCAACTAGTCTCCATGCCGCTGAGGCATGTTAGCGCGCAGCTCCCAGCTAGACTACCTAGACACTACCTAGATGCACTGTGATGCAAGCTGGCAGCACTATATTCATGATGTTGGTTGCACAATGTGTTGTTGTAATAACAGACCTGTATATCATGTGTAACACATAATTAATCGAAGCTACATCACCAGTCTGCTGCCGACACGTGCAAATCACACTAATATTATTACTAACACGCACAAGATTGTAGGAGTGTGCTATAGTATGCATATTCACATATGAAACTCTTTTAAACTAAATTTACTAAGATTCTATCTGTCTGCCTAGCTATCTTACGAAAAAATAAAATTTATGCAGTTTCTTATGATATTTTTTTTTCACAAGAGTAAACTCCAGCCAAACCATGGTCTTATATGAATCACCAATTACAACCATGCTAAGTCCATAAAGCGAGCATACATGTGTGTGTGTGTGTGTGTGTGTGTGTGTGTGTAGTTCCGGTGCATTTAGCACCTCCCAGCACGCGGCCATGTTTGTACATTCAAACTGTTGACTCTAAGGCCGGCCATACCATACCTCTATCTGCACGAGTCAATACATACAATCAAGTAGGTAGGTAGTATGATAACTTTATCGACACAACCTATGACTTACAAACACGAAGAATCCACATACTGCAACTCGAACAAATATAGACATCACTGTAGTTTAACCATAAACTAATCGAAATGTTATGAAGTGGTTGGTATTTAGTCATTAACATGAAGAAAAAGAATAATTATGTAAAAAATAGGATTACTATACTATGCAAAGTTTGACTTTGTTTCGATTAATCGAGACGACAAAAAGCTTGCTAAATGCTAGATTATAGAGCACATGTTGGCCAACACGTGTTAAGTAAGTGTGGCTCAGTTCAGCCGCTCTGATGTGCAACACAATGCAGCTAACGAGCGTATTATGCACTGACATCATATTATGTGGATATTTAAATAAATAATGCAGAAAAACATATTCAGAACAGTGTCAACGTACCTTGGGGCAATCAATAACTTAGCTTTTTGGAGAGCTTTATCTAAAAGCTATGCTAAAAGATGTAAGCTCAAAAATAAAAGCTTTCTTTTATTGGTCATTTGTCAGGCAATGCTGATTGGCAAATCATTTATCATTATCTAGAAGTTAGTTTTATTTTACTTTGTTTATTTTATTTCATTTCTATATTTATTGATTTACTATGAACATAAATTGTAGAACTCTTCATTATGCAGATGAAACTAATAGTAGGAGTATAGCCTCACGAGAAAGCACAAAAGAATTAATGAATAATTCATTAATTTATTTATATTGAAATCGATAACTAGAAATGGAACTAGTTTTGCTCACGTTTTGCAAACTTTTTCTCAATAAAGTGGCATTGACCTCAAACATTGCAGATGAGATAACTTTGCATCATGATGTCATCCGATTTCATTTTTTTGGTAAACAATTTTGTCACAATGTTTTGATTAACATTAATTCCGCGATCAATTATTCTCGCGAGAAACGAGTATTTAAAGGGTACTCGTAATAGTATTCTTTGAATAGCAGTTACTTAAAATGCCGATGAGTAAATCCAGAATCTAATCTGTCTCTTTGCGAAATTTTATCCAAATCTGTTGATCTATACGAAGAGGAAGAAAAACAACTCACACATTGACACACAAACAGCCACCTTTATAATATCCTGGTGAGGAGTGATATCCATATTCCTGAGCAGGTACTACGTGCCGCCTTCATGTTGTTGTGTTGTCACATAACGGGCCGCGAGGGACCTCAGGCACACAAATATAGGACAATAAATAATCATGGGCCGGGAGGTGACTCACTCACTTTACTTACTAGCTTAATATTTTCATTCCGGTCGCTAAGCAAGCACCCAGCGCTCTTATGTAGATGGTAGTGTTAGGATCAATGCAAACCTTGTTAAAACTGGGCTAAATAAATAATGTGTTGTATTTATACAGATCCCGTGATATTCCGACTGCAAGACATAAAAACAAGCAAATAGCTTTCAAGAATACATAATTGAAAAAGACAGTCTGATAATGTTACTTGTTTAATCGATTGGATCTAACTTTGTATTTTATTTATATTAAAGGCATCAAAGTTGTATAAAATGGCTTTATCTTTTGTTTTCTAATTTTCTCTAAAAAGCGGTGGCTTATTTGCTTGTATTGCAGTTTGTATGTGATACAACTTACACTATGACGCTGACACCTCCTGGCCTACCACACACCCACCGGCGGGTCACTGCGATAATCATTTGCATCCAGCCAACATCTACCAAACTAGGCTTTCTAACTGCACTGGCCAAGTTAAAATAAACCCTAAACACAATGCTATAAGGTCAATAACACCTCGGCGGGTGTGTTGAGACAGAAAGGCCAAAATATACGACACGTCTCCGGTAAAGTATGGCATAGATCTCACATAGTACAGAAGTGTCAGCGCCAGATACACTGCGGACCGGAGGGAAGAATAGTCAGTAAGTCGTGTGACAACTAATATTATTTGTATAGCGAAAATTGGCATATTGACATATGATTATGAGAGTACACATGATTTTCCCTATTCCGCCGAACTAATTTTAATGAAATTCCGTACAGAATTAGACCTTTTATCAGCTTATTTTTATTCCGGATTGGCTCCAATTACGGATGATTGCAGACCATTTCATTGGCCCTGGCCCGTGCAAGGAGCTGCCACAACCCTCAGTAATGCGGAATGCCTCTCACGAAGGAGCACGAGTGCCCCTGGTTAGATAACAGCAGCACTGATAAGGCGTGCTATCTGTGCAGGCACTATCTGCGCATGAAAGGTTAACGAAGTGAGTGCAGATTTATGGAGGCGCGGGGCGCGCGCAGCTTCCGCGTCTTACGAACTGGGATGTAGCTACTGTACATATAATATGTATGTATGTATGAATGATTAGGTTCATTTTGGGAGCGCCTTGTTTCATGGGTTTTCATAAGATTTATGGCGGAACAACCGTCTAATCTCTCTTAATATCACATTTAATTAATTAAATAAATAAATAAATATTTCAGGACATCTCACACAGCGCCATCTAGCCCCATACTAAGCTTACGCTTGTATCATGGGTACTAGATAACAGATATAATACATATATACTTTTCTTTCGTAAATATAAACTTATTATACATAGAAACAACCCGACTCAATACAAGTAATTACATTTTTTTAATATTAAAACTTTCGTGAGACATTTTATCAAAAGATTAACTAAAACGGTTTTCACTCACATTTTTTAAATTCATAATTACTTGTGTCATGCGGGAATCGAACCCGCACCCCTGGGATTAGAAGGCAGAGCCACTACCAACTAAGCTAACAGGGCAGTCAATTGAAGTAAACACAGGAATTTGAGAGTGAATACATGAAAATCACAATTTAGTACATTCACAAACTATCACCTACATATAATGGGATGGCCTAGTAGTATCAAACCTTTATATTAGGTCTTTACCTATGAAATTGCCGATTTGTATGACGAAATTGAGAAAAATGATAGTTCCATACAAAACTTTTTAATGTTTGTATGTATATATACCTAGTTAAAGTAGTGAAACCGCCGACACATTGAAAGAGGTGTTTTCAATACAAATACAAATACAAATTATTTATTTATAACTCCATAGTTACAAGTCAGAATACATGTACATGTATTGATTACAATAGTAAACTTAATAAAAAATTTAAAAATTTGTATATAAAGAAAAAATCATTATGAAATACAATAACTTCCCTGCAAGTAATATGCACTAGTAATACAATTTTTTTTATCTCAAAGGTACATAATTCAACAATTGATACAATAAAAATTGTATTTGGAAAAAATATAGCTGTACGTAAAAGTTACAAACAGATTTAAATGTAAGAGAAAAACGGCAATTTCATAGGTAAAGACATACTATTACCCTTCTATACCTACTAGTTTTGCGTTGTTTTGGTAATGACGTAGGTATGTCTTAAAAAATCTAAATCTTTGGTTTACGATCTTAGACAAGCCAATCAAAATTAAACCATACATGCTTGTATCATTATAGGCATACCTGCACTGTATATAGATAGATCAAAAAGTGTATATGTTACGGTAAATGTGGATAATGCGGGAATTATGCATAATTCCCGGGAATTATGCATAATTACCAGTGCTCTTGGTAAAAGTGAGAAAAACATTCGAATTAATCACATTTACCGGTAATTATACATAATAACTATACCCCTTTGGTAAATATAGAAAATAATGAAATCAAACATGGAAAAAAACAAAACAGGCAAGGCACTGAACCAAAAACCGCACTGAATTATAATTTGTCGGTTTTCAAGGCGAAAGCAAACTGGTTTCTTCTAGGCAAGTGCGCTGGATCGTAGATTATAACGTTGTTTAACACCAGGCAAGTTGCAGTCAAGCGTGAGCCTATTTCATGTAAAAAAACTCTAGTAAAAAATAAAATAAAATAAAAACTTTACTCTACTCTACTCTACGCTACTCTACTCTACTCTACTTTACTTTACTTTAATTTATTGTAGGTATGTTATTTTATTTTATTTTATGTTTTGCCACCAAACACCAAATAGAAGGTTTGAGCTCTTGATCCTCTACTCGTGCTATTTATTTATTTTATTTGTACATGTATTTATTCTCATAAACATATTGATTCTGATGTTTGATTTCATTATTTTGTACATTAACCAAAAGGGTATGGTTATTATATATAATTACCGGTAAATGTGGATAATTCTCAACATTTACCGAGTGCGTTGGTAATTATGTACAATTCCCGGGAATTATGCATAATTCCCGATTATCTACATTTACCGTAACATATACATATCTCGTTATCAAGCAAGCAATGTAAGCCGCGATGCATCAGATACTACAACCTCACTTGAGTGATTCTACTTACGCACGCCTTACTTTACTCTTAACTAAGACGAGGCACGGAACAGATGGCAAATACATCTTAGGTAAATTGTAGCAACATTTTTTTTATATATTGTGAATTTATCTATACTAATATTATAAAGCTGAAAAGTTTGTTTGTTTGTTTGAACGCGCTAATCTCAGGAACTACTGGTGCGAATTGAAAAAATATTTTTGTGTTGAATAGACCATTTATTGAGGAAGGCTTTAGGCTATATAACATCACGCTGCAACTAATAGGAGCGAAGAAATAATGGAAAATGTGGAAAAAACGAGGAAAATTATTCATCTTTGTGAATTCCGTTGCGTTCGCTGCGAAAACGGTTCAAAATTCAAAGAATTAATGCCCAATATAACTATTCCACGCGGACGAAGTCGCAGGCACAGCTAGTAATTAAATAAACGCGAAGCGTTAATATGTAGAGTAATTATATGATCATCGTGTGACCCAGCCCAGTATAGTTAGATTCAGCTTTTTTAATGTCGATATAAAAAAACTGGTCTAGTTTTTATTTTAACACTGAGGTACGCCCGCGCACACGCGCGCACATATGTATTCAAATGATACAGCAAGCAAACATAATCACCTCCTAACGACACACAGACAGGCCGTTATCAATTAGTTAATCACACATTTTGCCACCTACAGAGTTACTAATAAAAATGATATATCATTTTCATATCGTACGATTTCCATATGAAAATCAACCATATTTACAAGACACAAGATCCATAACTTAAGGTAAACAATTGAAGATCAATCTTTTTATGTTATTTCACATGAAATATTTATAACCTAATTTCATAAGTAATATTGTACGTGTTGAATCGAGTATCTGCAGTGCAGTGCTTGTTACATGTATTCTTGGGCCGCAGTGGCACGGTTCACTGCGCATTGATTAACGATCTATTAAATAGTTACATAATCTGTGCAACTTGTGTGCAAGTGCATCTGTGTAAGATCATCTTTATAAAGGGAAACTTATGATGATCAACATATAGCGAGTAGGGATAGATGACTTTTATATATCACGCGTATATTGGGGGCCGAAAATGCATATAACTTGCACCGCTTCTGAGGATTGGGGAAGTCCTTTTATGGCGTTTATTTATAACAACAGTTTATTTTCAAACAAGTAGTAAGGAATGTAGGTAAGGAGTCTCTGGTAGCCGTGATCGCAGATACGTGTATAAAGCATACATCGATATAATCGTTATAACCACATAATTTGTTAGTTTAGCTGATATGCCAGAGATAAAGTACACAAATATGTCACAATTTACTTAATAAATAAATTATAGTGAGTATTGAGTAACAGCATGTAATACATATGTACATTGCGTGTGATTCACCGGACAAGCATGTCTGTGTAAGACGCAGTATTGTCTACATTTACATGCTTTATTATAAGCTGGTTATTTTCCAATCGATATGATAGGTTAATTTAATGATAAGAAGTACTAAAGCTTGTTTAATTTTAACTGAGATGAACTGAACGGCGAGAGCCAAACGAACAACTAAAGAATACCTATGTATAAACTATGCGTGTGCCATGTACTCATGTTATGATTAGAATACAAGTAGTTGTGTATTCAATTGAACTTTTTTTAAATGTAGGGAGTCTTTATTGTAGTTAAGGTCTCATTTCGTTTCTCATTTAATAGTGGATTTTGTTTATTCTATATGTTACATTTTAACAAATATGATAGTACAACATAATCTAACTAAGTATTAGATTGTTTGCAATTTAAAGCGCTCAGAAAGAGTAGTTGTTAGTAGCAGCACCTCCTGTAGTTACATAAGACGGCCACGCGCGGCGCCATTGTTTCATATCGATGATATCTCGGAGCAGTGATGTAAACCACCGCGCCTGCATCCTGAACACATCCAGACATTATACAAGTACGACTCACTCTTTGCAGACATTTCTGTTTGTTTGATTATTGTTAATTTCACCTGTGATTGTGATATTTGTATTGCACATTTCATTAATTTGATAGTAACGCACTATGGTACAATAGAGAGCATTCTGCAAATACGAGAGCATTTTAGCAAAATACGATTTTTATTGTTATTTTTGATCACCCGTCTAATTGTTTGTTCTTGTTAAACCATTACTCTCAATAACTATTTACTTGCATGCGCGTGACCTTTACATCCCCGCGTGGGTGTAACACTGGAGTCGTCTTTGTTTCTGCTAGTCCCTGACAGCCGCTGGTGAAGCACACACTGAATCAATCGTGTACAGTCTTTATAAAAGGAGAGATGTTGCATAAATACAAACTAGTTGTAACTTCTATTCTGTACCACCTGATGCTGATGTGCTGCTTGATAGCTACGCAGGCATATACCACTGGCAATCAATATTTAATACCTAGAAATAATGATGTAGTAGTACGAGTTTATGTTTGTTTGTAACCATGCTTGTTATGCGTTTGATGCAATGTCGCCTCTGTATAACAGCAATTTTTTTTGGATTTTGTGAAAGCAAATTGAGAGTATCAATTTCACACATTGGACCAGGATGTACTGACTACTCTATTCTCACTATGCATCATGGTCTCACGTTTAACAATGAAAATCTCGCTGACCTCTGCGGCCCTGGTACTATGTAGTAGTATGCAACATGACACTGGAGCTGCTAATTGCATTGTGGTGTATCTGCTGCCCCTCATGGCAGCCTGGTACTCGGACGCACAGGAAACCATGTTTATTCTACTGACATACTGTTGTAACCCTTTTTATTGTTTTCACTACATACCTTGCGTGTTTAACGTTTCTGTGGCTATTTTCGCGAATCTCTGTAGTACATTGATTTATGCAGTTAATTATTGATAACGCATTATTTTCATAGGTTTATTCTATAAAATCCATTAGCAATAGGTCATATTATTTTGTAGCATTGGCCGAAATCAATACGAATCTATTAATAATTGAGTATACACTGAATTGTTTGTGGTTAAACTGGTTTATGTTTCCTACATGCAGTTTATCCCTTCCCGCAAGAGTTGTAATGTTACTTTTTTTTATTAAACATTGCAATACTCCACAACAACAACAGACAGTGTTTGTCCAGTGATCCGCGGTGAACCCTGCTTTGAAGGTATTGTGTGCTAATGGTTGCAAAGAGCCAGCAGGGGCCCATGGGAAATTGTGTGGCGCAACCCACCTCCACGGTCAAAGGGGAGGAAAAACTTTACAATAACACTTGCAGATGCAGAAATTATAATTATTGCTTTAGCAAATTCAAAGGAGTAGCACCAAGGTGATGGTAAGCAATAAGTTTAGAAGAAAATTAACGTAATAATGCGCTGTGTTTATAGTATTTAGATAGTTTCTCTAAAATGGTATTTTTCTATATATTTTAATTGTTTGTTAATTATTTACAACCAGACAGCAAAACAGATTTAGTAGTAAAACATTGCTGTAGTGACAGCTTAGCTTGTAACAAGTAATGTTTTATATTTTTGAAAGGAAAAAGCCCCGCGCGGTCCCTGTCGTGGACATCTACAAAACACGTATTACACTCTTAGACCATATACCACTACCCCATATTGTTTTTTATCAATTTTTTGTTCGCAATTTGAAAGACAAAAAAGCGAGCGCCGGTGACCGGCCTGTTAGTACTGCGCGGCGGGCAGGCGGCAGCTATCAGCGCGCACGCGCAGTGAAAGGCGAGTTCAAGGCAGATAAGTCAAGTTTGTGTCCGACCGGGCCGCTAACGGAATACCGACTACATTCTAGCTTTTACCCTCCATACTATACTCCTTTATTATAAACTACAGATATAGGGAGACTTTCAGAAGTCAAAACTGTGCAACATCTTAGTCTACAGTAGTGCTTAACATCAGGCAGGCTGTAGTCAAACGTTAGCCTAATCAGTGTAAAAAAACTACGTTGTGAATGATGTGTAAAGTCTGGTGTCGAGGTACGATTTACCGAATTATTTTGATAAGCTAGGAACTCCTATTGAACATATTGTCTAACAGTAATAAATAAATAATTGTAAATACCACTTTTCCCTATTTTACACCGATGAGTCCAGTTTTTAAACTCCATTTTTTTCTTTTTAATGGTTAGTTATTTACTGCCGTTACTTGCCGGTTGTAACAAAACCACATTCGCTGATGTTATGTGTAAGTATTATAATAGGTAAGGTTTTTACAAGTGTATGTATGTGACCAGCACATGTGGAAAGCGCAAGGTTCCCATAGAAAGCCCTACACTAGTACATAGTACTACATGGAGTACAAAACAAGGAAAGTAGTGTTGTAATGGCGCTCCCACGTTGATTAGTCGCTGAATGCGAGTGAAACCCAGCGACGACTCAGATAACATTATCACACCGCTGTCTGCTATTACACGCTAGGGCGTAAATGGAATAATTACAGCAAAATACAAAAGTAGAAACGTTTTAACATTTTATTGATATAGGTTAAATCCCGGTTGAGTAAGCACAGACAAAACAGATTATCCGTAATGAAAGGGCAAATCATAAAAATATAACATGAACTAATGCAAGCTGTGATCGGACGTAAGCATAGATGGATATATGTACGAAACAAAAATGTGTTCTAATGTGCCCATAAAACGGCGGCATTTTTGCAAAACACTTCAGCAGTTCTCAGATACTAATGTTACTATTTAACATTTTTAGGGTTCCGTACCTCAAAAGGAAAAAACGGAACCCTTATAGGATCACTTTGTTGTCCGTCTGTCCGTCCGTCCGTCCGTCTGTCAAGACCCTTTTTCTCAGGAACGCGTAGAGGTATGAAGCTGAAATTTATATCAATTACTCAGGTCTACTGTCCCTTGAAGCTGTGAAAAAATCAAACTTCTAAGCCAACGCAATCAAAAGATACAGCCATTTATGCCGCAAATTTTCGACACTTGCAAGGGAATCAAAACCTACAGGGTGCTTCCCGTGAACTCAGAATCTTGAAATTTGGTACGATTCAACGTCTTATAGCATAGATAAAGGAAAAATTACGAAAACCATAAATTTTTAGTTACATCACAAAATATTTAACCTTGCAGGTTTGTACGGAACCCTCGGTGCGCGAGTCCGACTCGCACTTGGCCGGTTTTTTAATGTCGTCTTACATTGTGGTAATTTCAAATCATCATATTGTAATAATTATTGCATTGACTCTTAGCACTGCAGTGAATATATGAATATGCTCACACTGTGCCTAGCCGCGTCGCAGTGGTACAGCGGTACATTCCTGCGTGTGTGGTTCATCACCGGTTGTGGCACCGCTAAGTAAATGTTCCGGCGCGTGATGCAATATATCAACTATTAGAGAAAAACTGCAGCCAATGTGGGAATACACACTTAAGGTAACTTCAAGGGGAAAAAGGCGGAAACTACACACACTAGGCTCGCAGATTAAATTGACTCATTCAATTAATAATGTCATCTTGTAAGCTACATAGTTAATTTGCATGCCATTAGAGCAGTTTTAACTACTACTTCACCGCCAAGCGAGTGCAAAATCTACACAAAACTTGAAAATACAAGTCATTGATGTAGGGCCGGATTCGAAATAGGGTGCGTCTGGATGAAATGAAGACACTGGAACCGCTGAGCCACACTCGCTTACGTGATTATGTATGTAAGTTTAAATACATTTAAATCTCAATATGCTAAGAGATGGAGCAACTCATGCGAGTAATATTGCGTCACATACATTGAAGTAGTCAATATAGAGGTGAGTTTATGAATGAAAGCTGACGTCATGTGTATGTATGTATGTGTGTGTGTGTGTGATACAATATTTGTGCAAAACTGAAGGTCGTCCGACTCAGTACTTGCCGATACTATGTCTCAGGTAACACGTGCTTTATTAGCCTCCCTGGGTTTGAGGACATAGCTTACTGCGTACATAGGCATGTACCTACCAATATTGAATGATGAATGAAACCTTTTTATCCTCATTTCACTTGATTATTATTACCAATAGAATGTACAAGTGTGCACTCTAGTTCCATGTGCAAGACACACGTCACTCGCAAGTGCTAGTAAGTGGTTATTCAATACGGAGGAGTGCAGCTCTCAGAGCTGGACGAGTATTGACTGTACTGGATATTCAGGGTAACTGCAGTACTAACGGAAAACTAATGTCAAATATGCATTTGTACGCTATGGTAGCCAAATCAATACACAGAAATATAGGGTCAAAACAAAATATACTTTAACACGAGATATTTCAATGGTCCAAGAGCCTTTTAATGTCTAGTTTCTAAGCCCGGGCCTTTATAGTACAGGCATGCTCCATATTTAACCACAGTGTCGTTTATGCGGGACGAGCATTGTGCCTAATGAGAAAAAAGAATAGGGAATCATTCAGTATCGCATAATTCTTGCTAATACGCATAGTGTAGTAAGTTTTAAAAACCTAGTAGTACAGTACACGATTTGCATTAGTTATTAACACTACCCCAGTACTAAGTAGGTATGTATGAATATTAAGAATAGGTACACAATACTTATGCAGGCATTTGGGAAGGAAATGTGTAAAAAAGACAAATATTTGCACGCGAGTCACAAATAATGCTAAACATTTGGTGGAGGTGTGAATCACGGCTTATTTACATTCAAGCAAATATTTATTCAGAGATCGATTCAAGCGTTTACTTTGAGGAGGAAATTCTTGAAACAGATATTGTCGGATCCGATGGGTAATTTATGCTAAGTATAATAAGAAAAAACGTCTACCAATCACAGAAGTCTAATTTGATTCAGGACAATTAAAAATGAGACAATTTTATCAAACATTGCAGACCATACAGTCTTTTAGAGTCCTTTAAAAGCCCTGTTTGTGTATTATTGCTTCTACAACAACAGCCATGCATTTACCTCTAGATCACCAGAAGCCCCCACAAGCGATACTGTGCTCTTAAGTTGAATCATTTCTTTGTTGTTTAATTTTGTGTTACGTGAAATATTAGTAGTAGTAAATGTTGAAAAATTATAAAAAAAAATTGACTGATGGCATCCTTTGAATAAAGTGTATGTCAGCAGAGTATCGTCATCAGCCTCCTTAGACAAGAGGCGTATTTTAGTGAGCGTACTGACGCATACTTATGGAATAGAACGACCAATGTATGGGATTGACGCAAAAATTCCCCCCGCGGAGCGCATCGTGATGTCAATACATTGGTGTTTCTTTAGTATGCGTCAGTACGCTCACTAAAATACGCCTCTTGTCTAAGGGGGCAATTGCAATCAATGTTGGCGGGACACTGAGGTTCAAAAATAACTCGTTTCTCGTATTTTGGCAACGGTTTTTAATGCCACGAGGATGAAATCTATGACAAATGTATTTTTTTAAAAATGTGGTTCCCTAAAACTAACTGAATTATTAAATCAATCATTTCAGAGATATTTGTTTACAAACAACTAGACATCCGTTTATTAATTGACGGTAGAAAAGGAAACCCTGATTAACTCAGACTTAGCTCTTTAGATATAATTGCTTCGTAGTTTCTACTCACACCAAATAAGTAAAATGATAATTGCCTAGTTTATCTGCAAACATTCAAAAATAGCATGTAAATTATGTTCATAATTGCAGGAACCATGCAGTGTCCTGATTGCAACATTGTGGAAACCATTTTAGAGTTCTGTTGTTAACTAAACTAAATTGCTTATTTGTTTAATGCTATATTTGTTTTCATCAAATCTAAATTAGCGCGTATTAGTAATAAAAGAATGGATATATTTTTTATTGCCGTCATTACTTAGCAACAGTCGGATTCCATAATGTATTATTTAAATAATGATGATTTATTGAATTAATTGTTGGTATTCTAATATTTTTTTGGTTTTATAGAAATATGTACTTTATGTAATGGTTGGATGAACACTCAATTTAACATCCAGCAATTCCATCAATATGTTTTTACTTTTTCTTTAAAAATATGCAGAACCTTTTGCAAAGTGTTTGAGTGAAGTAGGTGTAGAACAAAGACGGAGATTTGGCCGTTAAATATCGAGGTTAAAATATGCATAGAAACATCGTTAACGCATCTAATACTGAATTTCACGCTTACTTGTACAGCCGGCCGTGTTTGCTTACCTGGAACAAACAACAACACATAGTATTCAGTGTTACGAGATGTTTCAATAATAGATAACTTATCGTTATCAATAAGAACTAGATCTTCTAACGATCCGAACTAGTTTATAACTGTGTTTCGGCTGCCGATGGCTTCTCCCCGTTTGGCTTGACATAAAAATAAGTAATTAATTCTAGTAACTTAATTAAATTAAACAGAGTATTAAAAATTATTTTGGATTAGAAGTTACAATTTTGAAAAACAATTCCAATATACATGTAAGATGTGTTCGGCTTATAATTTAATATAATCCAAGTAGAAGGTTGCACATATATTAGGGACACTACATAATATATGTAAATTTGTATATTTTGTTAACGAATGGGCAAGTGTGAGTTACAGTAAAGAATATTATATTATGTTGCAACATTCAGAAGATCCTCCTGTTTTTAAGGAAGGCATACTGAGACCATTCCTAGACTCGCACTTGTAAACACTTTTTAGTTTAAACTCCTATCATCTCTCGCTTGCAAGCCTGACTAACCTCCCCAGAGCTACAACCCCTCCATCACCTGGAGCAGGCACTACCATATACTAACGAGTCAGTGCAATTAGCCGCAATTACTGAGTGTGTCGGTGTTCAATGCAGATGCTATCTGTGCTGACTAGTTTACATCCCGCGACCGCCCCTGTCTCTGCGAAAGGAACGAGGCTCGTATTTGAAAGCAGACCCGACGCTACAATAGAATACGACTTTATTGCTATCACAAATGTTACAAATTTAAATGTTACAATATCTCGACCGGTGTGGGGGTGCCTGGCGTGAGGAGGCCTTCGACCGGGACGCATGGAGGGGGGGTGCCTGGCGTGAGGAGGCCTTCGACCGGCACGCATGGATACCTTAGCCCAGGAGTGGGACAATATAGGTTAACAAAAAAATGTGCATCCTGTGTATGTGTATTATATATAAGGTATATACTACTATTCACAGTAGTGTTCTACTATCCATAGCACTACCACACTACCAGGTGTGTATGCTAACAGTGAGGGAGGAATGTTAACGTTGACACTACTGATGGTGTGATGTAAATGATAGATTTTATGAGATTCATTAAATTTAATCAATGACATGCTATTATTTACATAAAAACCGTTGACTTTGATTTTGTTTTTAATATACAACATTTTAGTTGGAACTACTGTGAATATCTTTCTTCCGTTATCTATACTACATTAGTTATAGTGCTGTTGTAAAGTTAGCTAGTTCTATATAAATACAACTGCAGTATAGTTGTGTCCCGCCGCCCTACTTGCACTCCATTAACGGTAACTGTGTGCGATAACGCCATAGATTAACAAACACACAATCCGCTGTTTTACTGGCGTCTTGTGAGGTTACTGACATAAACAACATTTGAGTCTCATTGTGAACCTCCTCCTTTTTGTAGTCGGTTAAGAATAATGTGACTAATTTAATAGCGATACAAAGCATATTATAAAAAATATAGCATTAAATACACAAATAAAAAACAGTGCTGCAAGAACGTACAGCTAGCGCGTTGATGTCTTTTGTACGAAGCCAAATTATGTTCATCAATGTAAAGAAGGAATAGGTAGTTTATTTTAATGGTCGGTATTGAATTTATTTATTGTTTAAATGTTTTTCTATAAAATCATATTCGTACCGATATAAATGAGAACGAGAGTGAGTTTGTTTAATTCTCGAGTTGTTATCTTTATCGTATACTTACAGGTAAAGTGACATACGCAGGTAACTTGTTATATTGAGGCCAAGCCGCAGGCGTCCACTAATAAATTCTAAAATAAACTTGAAGCTCGCATCATTTATGTAGTTACAGAGTCACCTGACAAGTGTTACGCAGAATGCGGTCATACAGTGTGTTGCAACTTTAATAACATCATTATATTATGCGCTACTACATTGTTATAGAGTAGGAGAACACACACACATACACACGGATATATACATCCATATACAAACATGCGCAAGTGCATCGTTCCGGTAAATGCTTAGGATTGGTTCGTTTAGGTTTCCTTGCTGTTTGCTGCTTTTCATAACGATTAGATTTACATTATGATATATTCTCTGTCTGATGGTAAGCAATTAAACAATTTTTTTCAAACATTTTTGATTGGAGAACAATTACAAGAAAATTGTAATTTTGCGATTAGTCTGTGATATAAATATTCTTGAATTCCATGCAGCTTTGTCATCTTATTAGACTCACCACGTATGAGTGTGTGATATTCTTTTAGAATATAATAATCACACGCACACATCTGTGGCTGCCCGTTTATAGTTGCCTCGCTATAACATGAGTGCAGTTGAGCAGCAAACCCGCGTGTGCGCTCGCAGCTCGGTTCCGCAGCGCGCCTCCGTGAAATGGAAAGTGTAGTTAATTACCTACGAGTATAAGCACACTACTCGCCCACACTGCTGTGATTATGGGTCACAGCGCTACCGTGCCGCGGGTGCTACGGCGAATAGGTAGTCTTGGTTTGTTGGGTTAAGGAAACAAATTAGATTCCGAATTTATAATCCAGAAAGCTACCATCACAATAAGTGAGATGGTACGAGCTCCCCTTACACACTGGTGTGCTGGTGTATTGTACTCACATTATATGAAGTATTTGTGCATTGGTTGATTGAGGCATTCACGAATTTGTACGTGACTTGAAACCAGTGTTTACCACATTAAAGAGGAAGACCACTGGTTTTCAGAATTTTCAATGTTTTAAACTACTTCGTCCTTTAGCTATGCTTACTATAGTAATATTTGTTACCATTGTTTACCATACTTATATAATTGCTAGTGAGAAACCAATTTGTTTAGAAGTCTCATCGTGAGTAATAGTCCCATTACACCGACCACCGCCGCGCCGTCTAATGCCCGGTAATAGTTCACAGTACAGACACTGCAGTATGGACACTGTATACAGTCCTCTTGCAGGAGGAATGTTACAATTTTTGGACCGAATATTGCATTTCTTAGAGGACGCAATTTTATTTTAGGGGTATGTTTGGGGGGTCAATAGAAGCATAACTTCAAGTTTATGGGGTCGCCACTCTTGTCCCCCGGCCGCCATCTTGGAAAAAGGGGTGGAAACGCTTTTTTCGCGATATCTCGGAAACTATAATATATTTACAAATGCAAAGCTCATGTAACATTTCAATGGACTATTATCCCTATTACATCTCATCTCTAGTGTTGTGGGCTACTAGTGCATTAATACGCATATATACACGTGTAGAGGATGTTAAGTTAAGGTATATAGCATTTTATGTATTTTAAAAGAAAAAAGTATGGCTTAGGCTAAGGAAATGTTAAAATTATAAATGAATAACTAAACTATTTACGTGACAGTCTGTTAGATATTTCTTCTTAATCAAAACTTGCCAAAAAATCAGGTTTTTAAGATAGTAGTACATTAATAGCTTTTCTCGTTCTCTGATTGTCTGATCTGATTATTGAAGCAGATGATAGATTCCATAGATACAACATATGATTTTACGTAAAGTCCATACTAAAGGTTTTCACTCACGTGTAATTCGCGTATGTTGTTTACGCGTTTCGGTTTCTTTTAGTTAACATATTGATAAAATGTCTCACGAAAGTTTTAATATTAAAAAAGTCCATACTGTTGTAGAGTGTAAGTCGTCAGTATGTTTACAAAATGGCCACAAGTCGCGGCGCATCTTTGTTGAAGTCCCGCTACTTCACGACAACGTGGTTTATGTTCTTTACACCAAATTGACCTATTACTAAATTGATTTTCCAAGAAAATCAGACATAATCATAGCCTCAGACGAAGATCATTACTTATGCCTGGAATATATAAATTTACTAAGTATATTACTAAATAAACTCTCGACACCAGAGTTGGCCACTCTCAATCGATAAGAAGAAGAAAACTGCATCATTACTTCCCCACGCACTATAATCCAGCTATCTTCAAAGCGAGAGTGAATCGGTTCTTATCGGGTAAGCACGCTCCATCTTAGGCCATAGCTTTTTCTGGCTATCAGGCAAACTATGGTCAAGTGCAATCCCGTTAATGTTAAAAACAACGTAATGATTTGAACGTTAATAATCATCCATCAATATATCAATGATTCCACAAAATATATTGTACCTATATTAGTATTCCTGCAGGACTCCACAATGCACATTCCCGCAGCCACTCTATCTCACCATCTCAGACACGTGTGCGGCGTGGGCGAGGGACCTCGCAGGCCACTCTCACACTTATTACATACTATATAAGGCTGATAGTCGGGTATGTGGATTGGAGAAATTAAAACATAAACACATATTAAACAATTAAAACATATTAAAAAAAACATAAAACATAACATAAAACATACAAAACAGAAATGAGTTTTATTGACATTCACATTCATTTTGCTTAGCTTATCCACATACTGTGACTGTATTAAACCGAACCGGGAAGGGAGGGCCTGGCCAACATGACTCGTATACAATACTATCTGAATTAATATATTTTGGAAATGAGTTTTATTGACATTCACATTCATTTTGCTTAGCTTATCCACATACTGTGACTGTATTAAACCGAACCGGGAAGGGAGGGCCTGGCCAACATGACTCGTATACAATACTATCTGAATTAATATATTTTGGAAATGAGTTTTATTGACATTCACATTCATTTTGCTTAGCTTATCCACATACTGTGACTGTATTAAACCGAACCGGGAAGGGAGGGCCTGGCCAACATGACTCGTATACAATACTATCTGAATTAATATATTTTGGAAATGAGTTTTATTGACATTCACATTCATTTTGCTTAGCTTATCCACATACTGTGACTGTATTAAACCGAACCGGGAAGGGAGGGCCTGGCCAACATGACTCGTATACAATACTATCTGAATTAATATATTTTGGAAATGAGTTTTATTGACATTCACATTCATTTTGCTTAGCTTATCCACATACTGTGACTGTATTAAACCGAACCGGGAAGGGAGGGCCTGGCCAACATGACTCGTATACAATACTATCTGAATTAATATATGTCAGACATTGAATTTGAATAATTCAATATGTATTTCAATGTGTTCAGGTGACGTTTCAATGTAATGTACAAGAAATCTTACTATGAAGCTTTAAAAAAACATAAGCAAAATGTATCCACAAGCATGTACACGTAGTCTGGAAGTACTCCTGCGCGTAGTTGGTGTCGCTGTCAGGCTCCAGTGAGTGTGAGGGTGCCCGCTGCCTCGCGCCGGCCGGAGGGAGCCCGCTAGGGGCAGCTAGTACGCGTGATAACGTGCCTTGCTATGCTTACATACCTATTTAACTACCTACTTGTCTAGGACCACTACTATCTGCAGCTGCGATATACTAATGGATATTGTAGTATTACTAGTTTGATAACTCACACCACAGTCAGTCCGGCTGTCGTATAGTAATAACTTGGTGACATTGATATTGTAGTATCACTAGTTTGATAACTCACACACAGTCAGTCCGGCTGTCGTATAGTAATAACTTGGTGACATTGATATTGTAGTATTACTAGTTTGATAACTCACACACAGTCGGTCCGGCTGTCGTATAGTAATAACTTGGTGACATTGATATTGTAGTATTACTAGTTTGATAACTCACACACAGTCAGTCCGGCTGTCGTATAGTAATAACTTGGTGACATTGATATTGTAGTATTACTAGTTTGATAACTCACACCACAGTCAGTCCGGCTGTCGTATAGTAATAACTTGGTGACATTGATATTGTAGTATTACTAGTTTGATAACTCACACACAGTCAGTCCGGCTGTCGTATAGTAATAACTTGGTGACATTGATATTGTAGTATTACTAGTTTGATAACTCACACCACAGTCAGTCCGGCTGTCGTATAGTAATAACTTGGTGACATTGATATTGTAGTATTACTAGTTTGATAACTCACACCACAGTCAGTCCGGCTGTCGTATAGTAATAACTTGGTGACATTGATATTGTAGTATTACTAGTTTGATAACTCACACCACAGTCAGTCCGGCTGTCGTATAGTAATAACTTGGTGACATTGATATTGTAGTATTACTAGTTTGATAACTCACACCACAGTCAGTCCGGCTGTCGTATAGTAATAACTTGGTGACATTGATATTGTAGTATTACTAGTTTGATAACTCACACCACAGTCAGTCCGGCTGTCGTATAGTAATAACTTGGTGACATTGATATTGTAGTATTACTAGTTTGATAACTCACACACAGTCAGTCCGGCTGTCGTATAGTAATAACTTGGTGACATTGATATTGTAGTATTACTAGTTTGATAACTCACACACAGTCAGTCCGGCTGTCGTATAGTAATAACTTGGTGACATTGATATTAATTTGACAAACATTGTAGTAGTTAGAATTAGTATGTTTAGTTTGATAACTCACACACAGTCAGTCCGGCTGTCGTATAGTAATAACTTGGTGACATTGATATTGTAGTATTACTAGTTTGATAACTCACACACAGTCAGTCCGGCTGTCGTATAGTAATAACTTGGTGACATTGATATTGTAGTATTACTAGTTTGATAACTCACACCACAGTCAGTCCGGCTGTCGTATAGTAATAACTTGGTGACATTGATATTGTAGTATTACTAGTTTGATAACTCACACACAGTCAGTCCGGCTGTCGTATAGTAATAACTTGGTGACATTGATATTGTAGTATTACTAGTTTGATAACTCACACACAGTCAGTCCGGCTGTCGTATAGTAATAACTTGGTGACATTGATATTAATTTGACAAACATTGTAGTAGTTAGAAGTAGTATGTTTAGTTTGATAACTCACACACAGTCAGTCCGGCTGTCGTATAGTAATAACTTGGTGACATTGATATTGTAGTATTACTAGTTTGATAACTCACACACAGTCAGTCCGGCTGTCGTATAGTAATAACTTGGTGACATTGATATTGTAGTATTACTAGTTTGATAACTCACACACAGTCAGTCCGGCTGTCGTATAGTAATAACTTGGTGACATTGATATTGTAGTATTACTAGTTTGATAACTCACACACAGTCAGTCCGGCTGTCGTATAGTAATAACTTGGTGACATTGATATTAATTTGACAAACATTGTAGTAGTTAGAAGTAGTATGTTTAGTTTGATAACTCACACACAGTCAGTCCGGCTGTCGTATAGTAATAACTTGGTGACATTGATATTGTAGTATTACTAGTTTGATAACTCACACACAGTCAGTCCGGCTGTCGTATAGTAATAACTTGGTGACATTGATATTGTAGTATTACTAGTTTGATAACTCACACCACAGTCAGTCCGGCTGTCGTATAGTAATAACTTGGTGACATTGATATTGTAGTATTACTAGTTTGATAACTCACACACAGTCAGTCCGGCTGTCGTATAGTAATAACTTGGTGACATTGATATTGTAGTATTACTAGTTTGATAACTCACACCACAGTCAGTCCGGCTGTCGTATAGTAATAACTTGGTGACATTGATATTGTAGTATTACTAGTTTGATAACTCACACCACAGTCAGTCCGGCTGTCGTATAGTAATAACTTGGTGACATTGATATTGTAGTATTACTAGTTTGATAACTCACACCACAGTCAGTCCGGCTGTCGTATAGTAATAACTTGGTGACATTGATATTGTAGTATTACTAGTTTTATAACTCACACCACAGTCAGTCCGGCTGTCGTATAGTAATAACTTGGTGACATTGATATTGTAGTATTACTAGTTTGATAACTCACACCACAGTCAGTCCGGCTGTCGTATAGTAATAACTTGGTGACATTGATATTGTAGTATTACTAGTTTGATAACTCACACACAGTCAGTCCGGCTGTCGTATAGTAATAACTTGGTGACATTGATATTGTAGTATTACTAGTTTGATAACTCACACACAGTCAGTCCGGCTGTCGTATAGTAATAACTTGGTGACATTGATATTAATTTGACAAACATTGTAGTAGTTAGAATTAGTATGTTTAGTTTGATAACTCACACACAGTCAGTCCGGCTGTCGTATAGTAATAACTTGGTGACATTGATATTGTAGTATTACTAGTTTGATAACTCACACACAGTCAGTCCGGCTGTCGTATAGTAATAACTTGGTGACATTGATATTGTAGTATTACTAGTTTGATAACTCACACCACAGTCAGTCCGGCTGTCGTATAGTAATAACTTGGTGACATTGATATTGTAGTATTACTAGTTTGATAACTCACACACAGTCAGTCCGGCTGTCGTATAGTAATAACTTGGTGACATTGATATTGTAGTATTACTAGTTTGATAACTCACACACAGTCAGTCCGGCTGTCGTATAGTAATAACTTGGTGACATTGATATTAATTTGACAAACATTGTAGTAGTTAGAAGTAGTATGTTTAGTTTGATAACTCACACACAGTCAGTCCGGCTGTCGTATAGTAATAACTTGGTGACATTGATATTGTAGTATTACTAGTTTGATAACTCACACACAGTCAGTCCGGCTGTCGTATAGTAATAACTTGGTGACATTGATATTGTAGTATTACTAGTTTGATAACTCACACACAGTCAGTCCGGCTGTCGTATAGTAATAACTTGGTGACATTGATATTGTAGTATTACTAGTTTGATAACTCACACACAGTCAGTCCGGCTGTCGTATAGTAATAACTTGGTGACATTGATATTGTAGTATTACTAGTTTGATAACTCACACCACAGTCAGTCCGGCTGTCGTATAGTAATAACTTGGTGACATTGATATTGTAGTATTACTAGTTTGATAACTCACACACAGTCAGTCCGGCTGTCGTATAGTAATAACTTGGTGACATTGATATTAATTTGACAAACATTGTAGTAGTTAGAAGTAGTATGTTTAGTTTTTCTTCCCTTGTTTTTATATTTTATTATTGTAAATAAATTGTTTATTATACTTATTTATAAAAAAAATATTGACAAACAACATCAAGAAACAACAGATACTATAACAAAAAACGCAAAAATTTCACAAATATATCTTTGATTAAGTATGTTGAAGATTCAAATATTTATTATAACGAGCTAAATAGTTCGTTCATTGGCACCGCATTAAAATTATTAAGTAAACATGCAAGATGGCGTCCTGCATGTATCAGCATGCCTCGCGCGCTGCGAACACTCGCCAGCAACATCGACACCGGCCGCGACCGACGTGCCGAGCGTACTTTATAGAATAAATAGCTATAATAAATACATAATGTATTGTTCAGATGAATCATTACACAATAGAATGGACAGTTCGCCGGTTTATGGAGCTACTGGGAAGTGGCCAATAACCTAACTGTCACACTACTGTTACTGATATTTAGGACATGAATACTCTCACGTCGGTACTGATATCGCCATTTCATAAAGGAATTTTGCGATTAATTTATAGAACTTTGACACCATAAGATAAGTGTGTGTAGGATAAAACTATAAAGTGCCTAATTGTAATTTATAAAGAGGACGTTGGGAATGTTTCCCATATTTACTGATATGTCTGTGATGAAACAAATCAAAGAATAACACTAGTTTGTATAGCATGAAAACTTAAAACCAAATACTTATGTACCTTACATAACATGACGTGAAAATTACAGAAATTAATTCAGTATAACACTCATCACTGCACCATCTGAATTCAATCTTTATTCCGCGATCTTCAACAAGTAACAATGGCGTTGTTCAGACATCATCGGATACTTTTCTATAGTTAAGATAAAAATCTAAATTGCTTAAAAGCATAAATCAAGCGCCACAGAGCGGCGATACTTCCTGGGAATTGAACCCGCGACCCGCCGCTTGCAAGCCCTCAAACCGTTAGGCACATTGTGCTGTATCTACTGCAGTGCTATCAAGATATCTGCTCGTTATCATATTCTGAGGATTTGCTTCAATTTGGTCTAGAGGTAATCTGAAGGCAGCAAGTCTGCCAAATATGGACTAATACCGACAATGTAATACATAAACATTGAGTAACCACACCGGACGGACTAAGGACAAAATATCACAATCATTTTTCGAAATTTACTTGAGAGTCATGAGAAATTGATTCATTACACAACGACAACAGAACCACTCCTGTGTTTCAATGGTTTTAAACGAAATGCTTACTAACACACTAGTAAAGGTATGGGGTAGGTATACATACACAATAAATATCATATTTCTGTACTATAGTGATTCCTACATTTTGAGCCTTACGAGAACTATTATACTAGAAGTGTCACAAATCAATTACACCCTGCCTTCCCTAACCTGCTGCCGTATGTGCGTACTGATGTTAGCAGACAACACAGATATAAAGCTGGTCTCCTTGATGCACGGAGCCGAGTGACTTCCCGGCAAGTGGGCGAGCTGGCCTATTACTCCAAGCAACTGCCTACATTAACCACAAGTGATTAAGCAGCGCCTTGATTGCTTGGCAACTACTTAAAGTGCGATGAGTAGGGTCCATTAGTTAAAATAATCTTTTGAATCAAGGCTACCTATACATATATTAAATCCAAATAAATAAATATTAAGTAAGGTGGCTATTTTGTTCCTGGATGAATGCCAGTAGTAGTAGCGAGTAGAGTACATAGTTCACGTGTAAACATTCTCTTTGAGTATTTCCTCATGACTGAGGGTCGTGACTCCCCCGCAGAATTAATTCGTTAGGGGAGTTCTCTATAACTATTACTTCTATTAATGTTTACCAATGATTGACTTGTGAGTAGCACCGCGAGTCGTCACTAGTTAGATAAACATAGCACTATATGATATCATATCAGAGCCGTATTCAAAGTAATTAAGATAGTGTAATTGGAGACCAATTAATCTAAAAGTAAATAATTGTCATGTATTCACAAAACGAAACACTGAAATACCTACGAGTATATCTCTGACTGACTGCAATTTAACTTGAAACAATGCGATACAACTAGTTGCGGCTAATTTATAATTACTTGAATTAATGGTTCTCAATGTATAGTTAAACCCACACTTAACATGTTGAGGTCGCGGCCTTCAGGCGCTGCCGGCTGGTATAGCCTCAGCTAAAACAACAAACTTAATGAATAAGTCACATTGTATGAGTAACAGACTCGCAAGAGATTTTAAACTGCCCTTGTCAAACTGGCTTCTGACCAGAATTAAGACCTGCCATATATAAATGACATACTTATGTAAAACATAATAATGAAATGGCAACATATCTTACGCGAAAATTATAAAAGTGAACGTTTGGTAGTTCATCCTACATGCTCAGTCAGCAAACCGATTGTGATAAAATTAAGTATGGGGATAGATCAACCAATTCACCCAAAATAACGTAAATAGGCATCTTTATATCCCATATTAACACAAGTAACACCGCGGGCATGCACTAATCCAAAACAAGCTATCTAACAGCACCTAGCAGTTCTTCTCTCTTGAGTCGTATTTCCTCATGATAGAATTTTAATTCGTTAGAGAGTTTTCTTGGGCAGGTACATCGTGGTGGGCGCCCAGGTCCTTCCACGGAAGACACATGTCCTCGGATATTGTGGTCCTCAAACATGTCGGTTTCCTCACGATGTTTTCCTTCACCGTGCAGCGAGTGCAAAGCGAGTAGTTGGTGTAGGGCCGGATACGAACCAGGGTGCGTCTGGTCGCTTCTAGCAGTTCCTATAATATGGTAACTAGGTGTGAATATAGAAGTGCGGGCCTCATTACACCCTGCCTAGGCACTAGGGGTCTAGGTGCTAGATCGCTGGCTAGGAGGCTGGGTCCGTAGGTCACGACCTGGCGCTAACGGTAGCTCGGTAACACTAGATAGCACTACACACCTATAGTGGCTCCTGAAAAATATTTAGAGACTGGTAGCAAGTTCGTAAGGGAGAGGCCAACTCGACTGATTTTAGCAACGTTTCTGTCATGGTTTACAGATTGTCGCAGTAAGTGATTACGTCAAACAACATTTATACACAAAAGGCGCGTTTGAAAACGGAGTTTCACTAATCTATGACAGAGCAATATCACAGAGTGATGTATCGTGTGGGCGCAGCAAGTCCAGTGTAAATAAATCTGTCTGTATATGTTGCAGTCAAACTAACAGTTTGTCTGACTAGCTCGCCTGTCAACCATTCTGAATTAATTAAGCATATTTCACTATGGATAAAATATATAATTAAGTTTTTGACAGCCTGTTTTCAGAGGTGACAGTGAATGTTGCCTTTTTTAGGTCGAGTGATATGTTTGATGAGGATCCAGATATTAGTAGCTTGCACACTATTGTTTTGGATATTGCACCTTCAAAACTTCTGTTGACACTGCCGATTGGGTTCCGTTACAAAAAAAAAATTAAAAAGGATTTCATGGATATTTAAAGCTAATTATTTTTAATCTTTGGCTTATGGGTCCTGAATACATGAGTGTGTCAAAAGAAGCTTCTTTTTTTGTAATGAGCTTAAAATGTTTAGTATCTGAATTAAAAAATGCATCACAGAGACCGGGTCTCTGGTAAGGGTCACTGCCCATAGTAAACATCTTATCAAACTAAATAAAGTTTGTTCAAACCACAGCTTCTTTTTCAATAATCCGAGCTAATACTGTGAGTGTCAGAGCAATCTGTCAAATCAATCTACTTACTGTCTCAAGCAGGAAAAACCAGTCACATACATACATACAAACATACATACATACATACAAGTACATATGTACTATTATGTACTTGGTAGTCTCTAACAACCTCGCCACAGTAAGTGTCGCACGTAGGAGTAATACACTCATCACTGCCTCGCTACTAGCTAGTTATGCGTACTTATGTTATATACTTAGTTCTGGAGCTGGAATTTGCTGGTTCTCACGAAAATTTGCGCGATTTATTGTTATTTCAGCTGCTAAATACTTCCTATGTTTAAACCTTGACTTGAACATTACAAACACGTGACATCCTATTCTTCAAGATGGGCGAGACCCTGGGTTTATGTAGATGCGTGCTTCTTTCAATTAGGATCTAAATGGATTACCACAATTTGTAAATAATGTAATCACTGCAAATGTAAATAAGATGCAAATTGACTTAGCCATCAAAATCTACTGTGTGATTATCTGGTGACTGGTTGCTGTGATATAGGCTTTTTATAATTTTGTAATGTAGAAAGGAAATATGATTACTAACAACAAATTCTCTCAAACCAATGTCCGCAAAATTCGATAAAAGCGTTATTTTATCCGGTACTAATTCAACTACTAACTTACAAATAAATTTGTAGGTAATATATTTAGGTAAGTTACAGAATGAAGCGTGTATAGGTCATGATGTCATTGTCATTGCATTGTGTGCTGTCATGAGACCCCGGCTGGGATCAGGACTTCCTTCGATACTCAACAATGGATCAAGGAGAGACATTGTTTCAAACATAATGGCAGCCGAATTAGTGAGGATATCGGTGATTAGGGACTGTGACTAATCTATTGTTTACTATTGTGATCCTAGCTGTTTGTTATTTATACAATTTACACTCTTCTCCATACTAATTCATAGAAATCAACTACAGTATAATTACGGTCATAAAGTTGAGGTCTTCAGAATAAAATACATATGTACTAAAAGATTTTTCTATTTCGCGTTCCAGGTACAATGCTGAGTCAGCGATAAAAGTTTATCAGCGACAGCTAATATATGAGTATTAAATGGCCGATGTTTACTATGATCAGTTTTGAACACAGCTCGAGACTTAGGTAATTACTTGCTTATCATCTGACAGACTTATTTTCAAACTACCCCCATAAAATAAAGCAGCTCCACTCACCATCGTAGGAGTCAGGTATGTAGAGCGTCCTGCCGCGCGGCTTGCCCCGGCGGCCCAGCGGCACGGCCTCCACGCGGCGGTGCGCCGTCAGCAGGCGGTACAGCAGCACCACCTCGCCGCCCACCACCACCACCCGCGGCAGGCTGAACTTCTCCACGAACTCCTTGAGCGGCACTTCCTCCCCCTCCTCGTCCCGCTCCTGCGAGCTGCTGCGCGCCTCGGAGCCACTCCGGCGCCCCAGCAGGAAGTTGTCGCTCCAGTCGGGGGGCCGCCGCTCGGAGCTGCGCGGCTTGTACCGCGGCGGGCGGTCGCGCCTCACCAGCGCCTCGTTCGCTTCCGCGAGCCACCTGGTGACCAGCCTCTCCCTCTCTACGTCCAGGTACCGCGGCTTGGACGCGTCGCTGGCGAAGCGCGCCGCGTCGAAACAGTAGTGCGGGGGCGGAGGGCGCGCGCGCGGGGGGAAGAAGCGGGGCGGCGGGTAGGGGGGCAGCGGGGCGTAGGCGGGGGGCGTGCGCGGGGGGCCCCCCTCCACGGACGCCGTGCGGAACATGGCTCAGGCCATGGAGCGAGCGGGCACCTCCTGCAGACAAGGGAATGGAGGTTATAGTACACAGAGGGTTTAATGAAAACTTATTAATATCAACGACATTCCGGGGTAGAACAAAAGCCGCAAATAAGTCTTATGTTATATACTAGTTGATAAAGTCTCTATACCAGCTCTACGATATCAAGTAAGTATTAACAAAATGAGTTGTTTTATTCATTAATTCTTGATTTTATCTAGGAATAATGCCGATGATGCCGCAGCAGCCACTAGTGAAAGATAATTTGTTTGATAACCTCATCAAAAACCATTAAAGATGCTTATAAATCCTATGAAAGCAGTTGGCGAGCTCACAACACTGCGATGCTTTATATTGTAACTACAGGAGCCTGCTGACATGGGGTAATAACTTCCTCCGCTTTATACGTGTCTAATGGAGAGAGGATGGACGTTAAACATAACAAAGTTATCTCTTGAGTTTCAGTATGAAATGTTATAGATATTGCAAAACAACTTAATCAAGTGTTCGATTGATATTTGATATCCAAGTGACCAACAGCGACACCCGTAGAAGCTACAGTTTGACATGGAAATGACCCTCAAATGAGGCTGCCAAAACACGCCGACAAGTATCTAATGAACTGCATACGTTTATCTACCTATGCTAATTACAGTATGAAAGGTTGTGACTTTCAAAGTATTTGAAACGATTCTAAACAGAAGCTTCCTGTATTCCCTCGCCCCTGAATAACTATTGCTTCCTGGAGCCTCCTGCTGCGAGGGTCAGAGGCGGCATACACAGGTACATATATGCAGGCTGTGGCGGCTCATTACATCCTATTCAATCAGGAGGTTCTATTACTTGGTGATGCAACACAAGCTGCAGTCAACTATCATGGTGTTAAGACTGCGCTCATGGCTTTTTAATGATAAGAATATGAAATTGTGTCGCTTCCAATAACTAAAGTGTTTTTATTTTTTTGTTGAATGTATTATTCAAATATTTTTACTGTCGTTTTATATCATTACTCACATTCGGTGACGAGCCTTTACGTGACTAAATATATGATCGATCGAGTACAATGCACTTTTAATTTCTTGCACATTATAAATAGCTTCTTCTTTCTCAGCAACATTAAAACTATGATAGTTAAAATTTCCTTTCGTGTCCTGCGGTAGGACTAGCTTGCACCTCGCTCGTGCAGGTACAAAGGTAGCGCCTGGATAATAAATTATTATTCGCAAATGTACCTTAAATACTTAAATAGATATAAAATTTTAATGGCCAAAGTAATATATGGTTATTTAGTTGTATTTTAGTGCAGAGAAATTTATAGGAGTCTGGCCATAGCTAGTCTATTCTATACTTTATAGCAAATTAACATTTTATTGAATTCCAAACGGCTTTTCGGACATTTAGAAGAAGGTACCTCTTTGTTTCATGTTGGCATAATCTTAGCGTTCAGGTTTCACAAAGTTAGTCCACTATAGGTACATATGTGTGTACAAGAGAATTCTATTTTTTATAACTTGTAGTGAATAATTGAATAATTTCTTGTTTTTCTTTAATAGCTGATTGTAATTTTTCCAGCAAGTTATACATAAGTAGTTCCTGTGCCTGCGGGGCTGTGTATAATTGAAGTATATACCTATATATATGTACGTGTGAACGCGTGTCAGTCTGTCACAGAGTGCCTATTAGCGCCCCTAGTATTGTATGTTTGCAGTACTGGGGTAGTACTCATGTGTTGAATTATGGCTTGCAACTTAGTCAGGTATATTTGTTTTGTTGAAAATAGAGAGCCACTGAAAAACATAGTTCAGATCTTGGGTAATTATTTTAGAAACCAAAAGATTGTGAGGGGACTTATACTACTTTATAAGAGAAGAAATTAAAAAAAATGTTCCCAAGTTTCCTCTTTATTTTTCAATACAGCCGTTAGTATCACGGTATATACATAAAAGTAAGTAGTCCTTGTAGGCAGGTATGCGCACTGCGCAGTGTATGAGACCGCGCGACGCCGCGCGCCGCCGCACAAACTAGGGGAGGCAGATGGAATGTGCTACTAAAAGTTCTATTATAAGTTAAGATGATAAACCTGGGTTTTAAGTTAATTTAGAGTGAGACAAAAATGTCCATAAAACTTTTACTACAATTAGTATTATATAAGTATTATATCCGTTATCTAGTATACACGGCATAAGGGTTTGCTTAGTGTAGGGCTAGATGGCGCTGTGTGCAATGTACTGGCATATTTATTTATTAGGTATTTATTAATTTACTGATAAATTAAGGATACATATATAAACAATTAAAAAAAATTGCAAATATAACTATGAAACTAGTTAGTTTGTGTCTCTCGGAATAATAAGTGAGTGTTGTGTGCAGGACAACGTGCAATCAATCAAAACCACAGAGTAATATAAAAGGAACAAACATAAAGAGATTAGCTGAATAAAACATATCAGTTATCCTCCTGCAGTGTTGTAAGCTGTGCTCGCGCTGCCAACATTGTAGCCAATGGTCAGTTATTCAGATGCTTGCTATGTTTGTTTGTATGTGTGTGTGTATGCGGTATCTCCCACTAAGGGGGGAATGCTATAATGGACACACAATACATTCCTATAAGTACCTACTTTAAATAGATGCACGGTAGCTGGTAACTGATTAATTTAATTTGGTCTTGCAAGATGAAAAAAAAAACAATTTATATACATGAAACTAAAAAAGAGAATGTAAGTATATTTAACTTAAATTTGAAACATCCACATGTGGTTTTGAGCCAAGAAAGCTGGCTGCATTCCCACGCTGGATTGCTACTGAATAAATAATCATTGTAACTTTGATTTTTCATTTTTATGTATTTGTATTATTATTTGTATTTATATCGTAATCGTATTGCAAAGCTTGAACAGCATTGAAAAAGGGCTTACGTGCAAGTATTACTCAATGATGAAAGCACCTTTCTATACTAATGAAGCACCAGAACAAATCTCTTAATTCGAGTCCATAATGATCCATCATTAGCGGGAATTATAATAACGTACATAGTTCGATTCTATTACAGGCAGGGAGTAGATACATGTGGATAGATTATGTTTATAGATTATCTTCAGCGTTGAGAAGTAACATGCAAAAGAACGTCATTAAAATACGCACCAGATTGTGGGCACCACGTGAAATAAAACAAATAAATCTTCAGTGTGAGTATATACCTACATATACAGATTCCGTATCACCTAAATAATGATTATGCTGCTGGAGTTGCGTATTAAAATTTAAGCATTATTTTGTCGTTTGTAATTTATTGTTAAAACATCAATAAAAGTAAAAAGTAAAACTGTTTAAGCCCCTGTTTATTCATATGGACATCAATATTATCTGTTGCTTATTATAAGCCAAAAGATAATGAACATCTTAGGAGGTCTATGTCCACTCTACACTCTCTGTACTCTGTGCTGAGGTGGTCTTAGATATTAGATAAGAGATGAAAGAAGTTCGCTCCATGTTTGTCTCTCAAAGAATGTTAGATGATCTACGAACATTCATCCGATTGATTATTATTTAATTACGGATTACATATATACTTAGATGTAATGTCATTGCTTTGAATCGGACTAACATGTATGTAGGTATTAATTATTCCAAGCTTATATATTTAAACATGCACTGATAATGTTGTGAATAAGTAAAGTGTAGCTAATGTTGTAAAAAAATATAGTAAATATTTTTTATACTCTGTATTTCAAAATAGCTCGTAAGTTAAAGGACCACGAGGTGTGTCCGAGAACCAATTCAAAAGCTCACGACAAGAGACAGAATAAATTAATAAAATGATTGACATATTCATTGAAACCAACAAAAAGTTCGAACAAAACTGTGTGAGGTCAGGATCCTCAGATCATGTTACGTATGAAGTTAGAGATCAAATATTCTATTAGAGAGAATCTAAAAGCAGAATATCTATTATCTGTACTAATATTATAAAGCTGAAGAGTTTCTCAGGAGCTACTGGGGCGAATTGAAAAATTATTTTTGTGTTGAATAGAGCATTTATCGAGGAAGGCTTTAGGCTATATAACATCACACTGCAACTAATAGGAGCGAAGAAACAATGGAAAATGTGGAAAAAACGGAGAAAATCATTCATCTTTGAGGGCTTCCGTTGCGTGCGCTGCGAAAACGTTTAAAGATATCAAAAAAATATGTAGAAAAGAATTATTCCTCATAAAATGATCTAACAAAATGTCCGCAACAGTATATGTCTATCTCTTAAGATTAACTCACTAGAACCGTTTTTATGGTAATAATTACTATTCCACGCGGACGAAGTCGCGCGCACCAGCTGGTACATAATAAAGCTGAAGAGGGTAAAAAATCTGTACATAAAAGATATTAGTAAAATAATGTTTAGGTATAACTATATATATATATACGTTATACTTTAGATCGATAACAGCAGTTTAGCAGTTTTTGGAATTTTCTCCAGTTTATACGACCATCTGTTCATTTAAACGCTCATCACGCAAAGCGGCTGAACGGATCATCATGATTTTTGGTGTGGACGTAGTATGAAGTCTGGGCGTCCACTAGTTAATAAATAGATAGTATATGGTATAAGTTAATGAATAAATAAATTGTATTTATTTACCACATTTATTTCTAAGGACGGGAACACGATAATCTCTTTCAAAGGATCTAAATCTATTATCATTTGTAATTTGTGAAGAGTTGTATTTAATATTTCCTCCGCGTGTGCATTGTGTTGCTTCGAAGGTGCATTCATAAATAAGTAGTAAACAGTGAGTGCATGCAGGAATGAGTAAAGATGGAGCTTTGATGTGCTTTTTGTGATGTCAGCTGGAATAGGTCCTCCATTTAATAAATATTCATTAGAACTACACTATATTAATATTACCTAATGGCAGCTTTGTACCTACATATGTATATACTAATTTATCGATATCATCTAATTATTTATTAAATTAGCACATGCTAGTATTTATTGATAAAGCCTAGTTTATATACCTACCTATAGTGTATCAGACAGGCCGGCCGGCGCCGCTAGTGGCGATGAGTTTACTTAATCACTTTCATTACCAGGAGGCTGCCCGCGTGAACGTTGGGAAAACTTAGCTTGTTTGTCGCTACACGCGGCTTTGCTTAGTTTTTTGTATAAAATTGACTAATGTCACTTTTGAAATTCATTGCTAATTCCAAGCCAAATATGGTGATGCTCAGTGGCTTGGTGATAGCGTAAAAAAAACAAACAAATCGACGAAAAGCATCACTATTTAGTTATATATGATTAAGTTCCAATCCGAATGAAATAAAATACTATAATTTCACTAAAACTTGAATACAATTAAGTATAAAAACCAGTCGTATATAAAACCAATGCAGTCGTTGAAATCATAGACAAAGAGGAAATATCTTGTTCAAGTGGATTTATTGGACAATAAAATTAACATAAAAATAGATATGCACGTGTTCCGTGTAATTGTATCCGTATTGAATACTCGACATAATTATAGGTATTATGTTATGTCTATACAGGATTCGACCCACGGATTCCCTTGTTTAATAAAAATGAAGGAATAAAGCTTCTACAGCCGACATTTTTAGAAGAATCTTTTATGTGCATGCTTTTTCTCTGTAGTTTTTTTATGCAGTTTAGTTAAGTTCTGCTTCGATTATTTCACTAAGATAGTATGTGAACAAGAAAAACATTGTGTAAATCCAATAAAATCTTGAGGGAAAACTAAGCCTAGTATGTACTCTAAAGTCAAAGCATTACCTATATCACAAATTCAATAACAGACATACCCTCCTATGAATAATGTATTAGTATATAAAAACTGCGACATCACATAACAAAAAATAGGAGCAAATCGTGTGAGTCACAAATGTAGTTGACATTGAATCACTTAGTAAGTAGTTTTTAGTTGGTAGTTTTTTTAATCTGTACTCATGTATTCTAAGCATGATGGAAGTGCATACGTTTATCTGTAACGGCGTGTTCATATTAATAATAGTTTTCTTCCATATAAAGTATTTTCTTATACACTGTTTGTAATTGTCTATGAAAATGTGTTAAGTACTATATTTTTTGCTTATGTATCATTATTTAACAGAGAAATTAGGTTTTTTTTTAGATTAGAAAAGGCCTTTACTTTTGCACCAGCGATCGGAATTAATCACAGAGCTGCGAACTTTATCACATCGGATTTGAACATTAATTAAACATCGAATAGGGTCTGGCTCACACAAAACTTTGCCGATAAAGGTAAGTACTTACTTAAAAAAGCTTTTTATAAGTAGTACATATATACAATGTGCTTGGTAAAAACTAAAGTAAAATAAGTTCAATGTACTTTGCAGGCGATTTAACTTGTCAAAACTCTTATTTTAGGTATGATGAATATTGCTAAATACTTTTCCTCCCCGACTTTAGGTATCGATGGTTTTAGAGTGTAATAAAAAGATGGCAAAATGTGTGAAATTAGAAAGCGGATGTGTCTCCGCAGAATTAAGTAGCAGTAGTGCGTGGTGACTTGGAGGTGCAGCCACTAATGTATTGAGATCAACGGTAGCATGTACTGGTTGCAAAAACACCAAGTAACAAAATAATTACATGACGTTCTGTTATTTGCACTGCAACCCTGTGACCACAACACATGTATACACACTGCAGTTGTGTCTATCGAAGCGAGTTCCTAGTTTGTACGTACGATTTAAAATATATTTTGGTACCTCAAGTATGATAAGCTTAATTTACATAAGAGTTCATAGAAAAGTGATATTTAAAAAAATAACAACTAGTAATTATCGATACCTAGTTTTTGTTTCCTATCTGTACTGTATGGTAACAAAAAGCTCAGTCCATCGGCGACCTTGAGTAATGGTAAAAAACTGATACTACGAGACCTGACCAGTGACCAGGGCGATGATCAGCATTTGAGGAAAACTACCTTCCAGATTATTGAGGCACAAATAAATACTATGAACTGATTGTTCATTATATTTATTTTAATGACAGATTAAATATAACTTATGTTGTTTAGTTTTATAGGTACGCATACAAAATCAAATACGTACTTATTTTGTTGATTTTACCGACACTGCACACAAAAACTAGAAACATTGTAGGTAAATTGTTTTTTTATGGATCAAGTTATCCTGGAATAAATGACAAAAACATCGCAAATATATAAATTAAAGTAACAGACAATGTATTAAAACCTGATGTGAATTAACTGCATAGTTCGTTGTTAATTCTACTAATACATAAGATCTACCAGAACCAGCCAATTATTAAGGTACACTGAGTACACTGCTTCGATGCAAAACAAAAAATTTCACTTATTAATTAAGAAATATTGAATTAAGCAGTTTGTAGTTTATAATTGTTGTGCAAAGACAAGAAAATAGCTTTTTTATAAAGCGCGTGATCAAGAAATTTTTATTGATTTTTTAAATGAAATACTTAGGTAGATATTTTTTTTGTTGTAAATTCGTTATCATGGTCTGTGACCTATATATTCTTAATCTATTATCAAGTCCATCGTTTGCAAAGTATATTTGATCGTAATGTTTATATTAATTGGGGCTGTGACACACATCCCACAATTATTATTTTTCCAACACATTAGTATAAAAATGTTGGCTTGACGTTGCACCTTAACTTTGTCTTAAATAGTTAGTGGTTGCCAAATATGGCCGCCGCCGGCAAGTGGCATCCACGCGGACGTATATGGTCGTCTGAGGTCGACGGGTGACAAGTGAGGCCCTTACATACGTGACAACACATATATATATACATAGGTACTTTGACTTTAAATGAGTGAAGGCATGCGGGAAGACTCGGTTAAATTAGAAGTCAGTTGAGTTTTTTCTAGCCATAAAGCCTTATAGCATTACTTAAAAGTCCTTTTGAATAAGATGTTTTTATTGTATATGGAATAGTATAATTCCATTATTAAAGGGTTAATTTAATAGTTCAACAATCTAAATATTAGTTGTATTAACACTTATGTAAATTTCAGTTCGATGTATGTACAATTGTACCTATGTACATACAGATAATACATGTAGAAAAGTGTTCGTGTTGTGGTAGTGACAAATTGAGTTTGTCCTTGTATTTATTTTTTAAAAAGGCAAGCCACAAAAAAGTGAGTATTTCGTCAAAACAGTATGAATTATATTTCCTAGGCACCATTATTTGTGAAGCTTATCTTGTGTTTAAATCTCCTTCCACCGTGGTGTTACCAAACCCATTACGCCACCAGCGCCGCCGCCACGATGGAGCGCGGTGTATCTCGACCTTTGATACAAATCATTCAAATCAGAGTCATCTTTTAGGGTCATTTCAAGTTCCTACCCACATTACTATTGTACGCCGTCGCAAATAAGAAGCGACGTTGTTTTTACTTGTTATAAATACAGTAGAGTGACAATTGTTTTTTATGTGACAGCAATCCACCTAAAGCGACACCGCGACATTGTGACAAGCCACTGTGTACTGGAATGGATCTGGCTCCCTTACTAGGATGCTGCTGAACATGACGACAGATTACATAGAGGGTCTCATTCTGAATCAACCCGTAGTATGAACCCAACTGCAAATATACTAAGTACTATTGGATTTCCGAGTGGTTTTCCAAGCGCGCCGAAGCACAACAATAACCAATTCCCAAGTGGATAGTTCCCACATATGAATATAACATAATTGTTTGAAAATCCTTGGTTTTTGCCTATACTATACTATATACTTGCCTATTGATAGTATCTTAAGGTTGCGTTACAATGGTTGCCAATCTGGCCATTGTTTGACAAAACCAAGTTTTTTATGTTTATGTAACTTTGGACTGCTCTAGGGCTCACTTTAACATGGCTTAGTTGTTTCAAAGTTGGTCTATATTTCCCGCTCTCCGCCGCGCCGTGGCCCAGCGCGGGCGCGGGCCCATTTTGAAGCTACTTCATATCTATTTAACTTCTTCTACGTATTATATATTTCCCGCTCTCCGCCGCGCCGTGGCCCAGCGCGGGCGCGGGCCCATTTTGAAGATACTTCATATCTATTTAACTTCTTCTACGTATTATATATTTCAAGCTCTCCGCCGCGCCGTGGCCCAGCGCGGGCGCGGGCCCATTTTGAAGCTACTTCATATCTATTTAACTTCTTCTACGTATTATATATCCTTTTTGTAAACTAACTGATTTACGTTAAATTAGACACTTTTACACTAAGCAGATAAGATATTGAATCAGGCGTTACTTTGCGGGAATCCATTATAACTGAAACTCTGGAGAAATACACGTGTCGACGAGAATATCTTGCCGAAGGAGAACAACAAAGCTTCAAGACACAAGGTGCGGTGTTGGTAAGATCTTGAGAGCCACGGAGGCCACGTTGGTTAGGAGGTGAGGTGTGGCGGTGGTATGTGGAGGAACACACCTAAAAACCATCAAGTTGTGTTGTTTGATGTCGGTTAAGGAGCAGTCGCAGCGGAAAAACACTACATGTTTCAGTTACTAGACAAATGAAAAACTATGTTTATTTTTCTTCTCATCAGTCTATATCGGAGCTATAGTATAATATACATACAACAAAACGAATCATAGAAATGCCCCCACTCTATGGAAATCGGTAAAGATAATATAAAACAGAACCACCCCCTCTCGGAAGTCGGTTAATAAAAGCACACGGTCACACGAACTATAAATCAAATGTTGATTAATTAGTAGAATTAATACTACCGGTCGGCTTTATTGGATTCTCTCATTATAATGTACATGTATATAATAAAATATATAAATAGGACAGAGACACTCGACAGGTGATCTCAGTGATTGATCTAATGTCTGTTATATAATGAACAGCCTTGAGATTTTGCATCTGTGGCTACTTTGGTTCAAATTCCAAAACGTAGGAAGTTTGAAAAATTTAATAATACATAACAATGAGTGGCCTGGCTCCCAGCTAGTCAGTGCCCCTCACTGTAATCCCCATGCCGTTGTTTTAATACCAACTATGGTGAAACAGGCACAGAAGTGAGGCCCACCGACTGGCTGTGGCCCAGGCCACACAAACAATTTTTCTTTATTTACCACAACTCTAATCCAACACGTAATGTCTAAAAACTCCAATCGGATCCCCATTACGATAGTTCCCAGTTTCGCGTAATCCGACTGTAGTAAACCTCTTTTTTACATTACCAATACTACTTTGTTCCTTGTTTATTTTATTTTATAATTTTTTCATGTTAAAGTTTGATTCTGAAAATACGTAACAAAAAAAAAAAGAAAAAAATGTTCAGCTCACGTGCCTTTTTCGAAATAAATGTCTATATATAAAATAATATACTTATTTTTCCGTACAAATTTTCCTTATTTATAATTATATATTATCTATACATATCACATTATAAACATACACTTCGATATATTTTATATACACATTTTCCTCCTGAATTTCCTATGTATTTTTGTAAACTGTACATTTATTTATAAACAACATAGCCTGCCCTCCACAACACAGGTTATCCTAGTGTGGAGTGCAGTGAACACATTGTTATAGTTCATAAGTGTTTGATTTAAATAAATTATTATTATTATTATTATTATTATTTTCAAATCATTGTACTCGTCTGATTTAAAAGAATGATCATACGTAAATTTTTAGCGTTAATCAATTTTTTGTAGGTTAGTTCATATTATTTAAGTTTAATTTCAATAAAATGTTGAAAACTTTTGAAATAACTTCAATTAGATTGAAATATTAAAATAACTGATCGGAAATCGGAACAGATGTCGTAATCCCACCATATAAATAAACAAATTATATAAATCTTTTGAAATATGTATACTATTTTATCAACCAAAAAAGAATGCGATCCAAATTTCCTTATAAAACAGTGTCAAATTCATAATTGTCTCGCGGAGCCCTCCCCCGCGCGTTGCGTCAGATGACATCGAATGAGTTCCAACCAAAGAGATGTTATTCCGCGCCGAGGAGTCCCACGACCATTGTACTATAACTTGTATTTATCTACTAACTATACAGGGTTAGTGAGTATCACCACCAATCTTTTAATGAAGGCTTTAGTACTTCAAAAATAAAACCCTTCCGAATACGTAAAGTTCTGTTTTTTTTAAGGTAGGTGTTTTTGAAACTAACGACAACAAAGGCGACGACTCATAATAAAACTTAGCTAAAAGTAAAAGAGAAATGTACAGAGAATAAATGGTGTATTAATAATACAGTACACACATAATTTTTTTCGCTCCTTAAGTCATCAGTACCCCTGTATAAGTAACGTGTAACCTAATTCTAGGGTTTTTGCCCCAGTATTGTGTGATGAGAACGAAAGTGGTGGTTTTTGTGCGCACTTCATGTTGTAACATCACTTCCTCGTGCAGTCGGCTAATGAGGACAGATGTAACACTTCTTGCCATGGCTTTATAATTACTACTGATTTTAAATCAAGACTTTTTACACTTTAATATTACGATTTGTGATACGGCAAACAGGACGATTTCATGACAGAGGGGCTATCATGGTACTGTATTACTCTTTGGTGCGCAGTAAACTAGAGTATAACGCCCTAATCTGGGATCCGCATGAAGAGAAGTACAAAGAAATGATTGAAAAAGTACAAAGAAAGTTTGCTAGATATTTGTACAAAAAGTTATACGGCTTCTACCCTTTTCTGTATCCGTCTCTCTTCGTCTATGGTATGGTAGGTATGTATGCGTTGGAAGTAAGGCGAAAATGCAGTTTGCTATCGCATTACTTCCAGCTCTTGCGCGGATCCATCGACGATCCTAGTGTTCTATCCCGGTTGTCGCTGGCGGCGGGAGCGCGTGCGGCGCGCGCATGCTGCCCGCGCCGCCCGCTGGCTATGCCGTGCGGGGTGGTGCGCACCGCCACGGCGCGGTACGCTCCCACAACACATGCTGTCAGTCTGCTTAACGACATGCTTGCACAGATGCCAGATCTTGATATATTCCATTCGAAATTTAAATTTATATTACAATGTTGTAGTATATTTATTTGTAATAATAGGAAAATTTACTATAAGTCTAGGTATAGGGATTAATTTTAATATAAGTATATATTTTTTTAAGGTTGGCCCACAGCACGCTTTGGGAAACTGTAAGTGCTGTGGGCAAGTGAACAATAAATAAATAAATAAATTACCTGATTTTATTTTTACTGTATCTGTCCAAGAGAACTCCCCTAACGAATTAACTCTGCGGGGGAATCACGACCCTCGGTCATGAGGAATACGACTCAAGAGAGAGAGATTACCTGATTATAGTTTTAACGCACATGTAATAATATAACGGCTAACGCATTTCAATTTCCTTTACATGTATGGAACTATGTACTCGTAAGTTACACTCACAAAAGTTTTGATGCTTAAATAAAATTGTCCACCACGCGAGATTCATAGTAAGTACATTATTTGACTATATATATTATACACAATTCTAAGATATATCTTATTTTAGGGTATAATCACGCACAGCCAAGTTGCATGAAATTAAGTACAACCAATTTTGAATGACTTGGACGAGACCGCAGGCGTTACTATTAAATTAAAAACACATTCAGTAAGTAGCACCATTTTGTTTGTATAAATAAGTCCATATTACCAAACCTGACCTGTGATCCTTTCTCGTCATCTTTAGTTGAATCAACGTGTTACATCAACTACCCAAACTCTCGTGATATATACCTATTATATTATATTATACTTATTGTGTAATTCTGGTTATGTCAGCGCCAGTTATGCATATTATAATTAACGTTTGGCTGTAATTGTTATGTTAATGTTTGTTGAGTAAAATTGGAGTTAATTTGTACAATATGTGATAATAAATATGATAAAGTAGTCACTGCTTCTAAGGACTTCATATTCTATAAAAATAACAAGTACCTAATGTTTGTATTTCTTAAATTTTTATTTTAAGGGTGAATCCCCCAACTTTTGTATTATGACGTGATCACGATGCTTAATTTATTTCTTATAGTAACATTTATTAGTCACCTTACCAAATAAACCAAAATATTTTCCTACAAATCATAATTAATTTGTCAAGTACGTCAAACAATTAAGTACTCCAAATTGCCATAAGCCCTATACCAACAATAAAAAAATCAGCTTTCAAGCTATCACGGTTTATGAGATACAGCCTGGAGACAGACAAACAGCGGATGCTTAGTAATAGGGTCCCGTTTTTTTACCCTTTGGGTACGGAACCCTAAAAACAAACACGAAATTAATCCACAAGTACCGCACACATTAAACCTTACACCCAAACCACGTGACCTTGATATATAAGCAGCTACTGCTATATTTACTGTATGGTGTAAGAAGTACATATAATATACATACTAGTATGTATGCTGTGCTCCGCCCATGAAGTATCGCGCCTAGTGCCTGCCCCAGCCAGCGTATCAGTGTTAGATTGCCTCTCAGATAGAGTTACTGTTGTGAAACCAGACGCAGGAAGTGAGGAACTACGCTGTAAGGCTTGTACACACTCAAGAGCATCGAGCTGGGAACTTTACTGTGTTTGATGTGAATGAAGTTGTTATTTAAATATAAATCTGAATCCGCGGGCTGAGTGCCAACATGCTAGCGGTGTTGCGCTGTATCGGCAAACTTAAAAACTTGACGAGGTTTTTATTCAGATTTTTAATTGTTTCTGTATTTTTTACTTCTGTGAGATTCATATTCAAAAATAATTTATTACACTTTTCAGTTATTTTATCGAATTATTTTCTAAAAAACATAACCATGACCCAAAAACCAATCCAAATCCACCTGGTACATAATTTCATCACGCGTTTTTGCAAGTTATCTATTTAAACTCTCATTAACACAATCTAATTTCGCAGTTTCATTCAACAATGCATACATAAAAATACCAAATACAGATGTTGACATTAGCTACCACCTGGCCACCTGGCTCCAGCTGTCATCATCTGCTAATAAAGAATACTCACACAACCTGTACATAATTTGATAGATCTCATTGTTTAAGTCGTATTTTCGTGTTATTAAAGTTTAATTTCTCAACGCTTTGTGCTTAAATTTGTTCCAGCTATTTTGTTAGTAAGCCTGCAAGTTTGCTTATAAATTCGTGACATAAACAAACATCTTCCCACTCACATTCTTGTGTATGTTTTCATAATATCATTTCAAAAGTGTTTCGTGTCTTGAGAGATGTGTTTCCACACTTGGTTTAATAATATTATATGTACTTAAGCTAATTTTGAAGACACAGTTTTCTTAATTAGTCAAGTAGGCTTCAATGGAATCGTAGTCGTTAGTAAGATAAGCTACTCGGAACAACTAGCTTGATGTTATTTTAAGCTTTAATATCTGGTAGGCTACCTGACTACGGTGTAGTTAACCATCTACTGAGACACAATTTATCAAAGCTAGATAGATTGATATTTCAGGACATACCACACAACGCCATCTAGCCCCATACTAAGCTTGCGCTTGTATCATGGGATAACGGATATAATACTTATATACTTTTCTTTTGTGAATACATACATATTATACTTAGACACGACCAAAAGGTAAAACTATACATAAAAATAACTTTATAAAAGAAAAGTAATTACTTATGTCAAAATTTTATCGCGAGCAGCATTGTGGACAGCTTTGACGTCCTAAAAAATATTGCTTTATTTATAAGTCAAAATCTGCCGTATATCCGGATCCTATGTAAAAAGTAGCCTTCAAGAATTTCATTCAAATCGGTTCAGTCGTTGGAAATATCGTCGCAGTCGACTGAAGATGAACAAATCGATCATCGAAGTATAACAATGGAGTTATAACGGGAGGTCACTGCTGTTTACTTTTAGCCATTTTAAGGTTATTTGTACACTTACAGCTTTATACATGAAAATATATCAATGATTAAATAGCTTCTTAAGTAAACAAGGTTTATTCATCTGTCTTGCTCACTTGTTGCCAAAACATCAATGCAGCTGTTTACTGTATTGCCATTCATATGTTTATGGGTACTTAGATAAGTTCCTTGCTTTATATGAAACACAAAGAATATGATAGTTATTATGACACTAGATAGTTACTTATAACACTTTAGGCTATTAGAATTGTCAAAGTTTTAAATAAAATATTAAAACAATTTTTACATAATATCGACATTTCACTTAAAATTTCTCAGTTTGGTGGCCTATCTTCCCACTTGACATTGGCAGAATTGCGAAGTCATATCTTCGCAAAAGCCATACCAAAAAAAAACAATTTTATTCGTGAACTATTCAGAATAGATAGAATCTTAATATATACTAGATTTTATTATTAATTTTATCAGTTAAATCTCTCAAACATTTTCTTAATAGCATTGAAATAATTAATAACTTTGGCAAACCACCGCCTCGAATGCAGGTCATCTTAGAGACAATCATAATGATGTCAAACATTATAATTGTATCGCCGTCCCGCTCTGTGATGGGGCAGACAATGGCGTGCGAGCGAGAGGCGCGACGTCACAGTTTCCACGGGGTTGCGTCACGGTACGGCACGCGGAGACATGTACCGGACAGTACTATTGTGTGCGTCGACTTGCCACAAGGGGAGAAGAGAAATCAATTAACTTATGTCGAAACAATACAGGTAATTTTGGGTTGGCATACCTATTTGAATTATGCTGACTATCCACCTGTCACGACCCGCCTTTCGATCAATCAGCTCAGTTACAACTTGTTCGTGTCCATGCTAATAATGATTTACTTGAAGATTTCTCTACACAAATTGAGAATTACTTTCTAGCTTTGGGTTTAGATCCGCTTCCTTATTTTTGCGACATACTCGTACTCCTATGAAAGCTCCCAGTTTTTACCGCACAACAAGTTTTAGTAAGTCACGATATAAATAACAAACTAACTAAAATGTAGATTGCAGATCATATCAAGAATCTAGATGCTCATACTCTGCTCACATATCACTACAGCCACTCTACCTCAAGTTACCATCCTCTGCCCTTAGTGCGAACAATAGCCCCGAATGGTAGGTAAGTGACGTCATAACAACATGAACTGGAGAGATGACTGACAGACTGTCGTTCAATTCAATCCACGGTGTAAGTAGATGGTTTCACTTGCGATGGAGCCCGGAGCGAAGCTGCATGGGGTACTCGTACGTGGTAGGCAAAGTTAAGCAACGGTTAATGAGTTTACGTTTATTTGTTTACGTATATATCCCATATACATGTGATAGCTTCTGTAGACCCATTTTTGATACTCGGTTATTATTGACATCGACCGTAGCGCCAAAATGAACTATCACCTGTACTTAGGTCTACTATGTGAAAGTTTATGAAAATAAAACGAAAGAATTACACTTATGTTTCTCTTTATAGTTTCTCTCTGTTGGAAGATCATATTTTCCTCACCACAAGATTTAAAGAAACGATACGATATCACTTGGAGTTTTCACTTTATGGTTAAAGAATGAATACCCATAATTTTAACAGTATACAATAACTGCTACTTTCATTACACCTGAAGAAGATGTAAGTAAGTACTGGTAAGTACATAGAGTCACGGTATTTATGGATTTCACAACTCAACTATAAAGGGATCTATCAATTTACCCAAAATTTTACCAGAAAAAGTAAAATCATGTACTCACGTCTGATGGTCAACAGATCCACTAACACATGTGTGACTCAGGTTGGTGCCACAGTTACTACAAATAAGTAACAGTATCACATTGTACGCCTGCAATCATATATTACAAGTTTTATTCCCCAGTGTCAGCATATTTCGTAACTGAATAAAAAGGCTCGGTTCCCTGTTTGGGCGCACTTTACGGTTTTATCCTCAACTTGTGCTTATTTGAGACTTTTTGTGCTTATGTAGGCGGAGCAGATTGTTTGCGGGGACTTTTACTGAGATAAATGTACACCATTTGATTTGAAGATAGGTATGTCATGTTTGGTTAGTCTTGAGATCATTTTCAAAATGTATTTCAATGGAATTAATTGTTTTGTAAGCTTTGATTCAATATAAAATGATGATAATTTGTATAATATCATTGTGTGTTATTATATCATAATTCAACAAATAAATGTTGGTAAGTAAGTTTTGCATTCATAAACATACAGTAAACAAAAATAACGGAAACATGCTAACAATTAGCGTTATCTTTAGCAGAACCAATGTTATTGGAATCCACTGCAAGCAGCGCACGAGAGCCCCATACAAGTACCTGGTACATTATAAAACAACAGTTAAGTAAATCCATCGCGGCCGCTACTTCCACCAAATATTAACTGATACATGACATGTTTGGACAGTCATGCATTATTACAAACTAAATATGGTTTGGAGCGATCATACTTTTTGTGGGAATGAAGTCTTGGCCAGATAATACTAGCACCTACTACTAATCGATCTCATTCTACGAGTTGACTAAACCTATATTTCAACAAAGGCGTAACCAATATTGCAAAACACACTTACTTAATTAATCACTTCATATGTACTGCAAGCTCAATTAATATTCAAGGCATATATTGCAAAAATATAGTTTTGAATGAACATGTCACCCGACTCACGGCAGCGCGCAGATGCATACACATATTTACTGAGTTTGTGTGGATGACAGCCAGTTGATTAACTATAGTGATAGCGACCAAGCATGTCATGTTGCTAAACCATAGGCATGCGAGTTCAAAACAACTCACTCTTTCGAAAATTATCACGACACAGACGCAAATACAAAACACAAAAGATGTTTGTTAGAAGTATCTTAAACAGTAGGTACAACTATTTAATCTTTTTTTATTTCTCACGTCTCCTCCTCTCCGTGTTTCCTCAGTCCCCGGTTGCTGCACCGCCAGCATTGGTGAACCAGATCATAGCAGTAACTGTGCGACGTGATCCCACAACTCAACTGTAGGTGGAACTATTCTCTAATAGACTCGCTAGTTGAGGAATTGGCGTGTCATATAATTAAATATACAATATTATACATTACAATAAAGACATCTAGGTAGCTTATCTTATTAATGCTATAATTAGGGTAAAAGTTTGTATGTAGGTTTGTTTGTTTATTCTTTACGATGAATTAGCTTCAGGGATGGAATGAAATTTGGTATGAAGGTAGTTGAGGTCCTGGACAAATACATGAGTAACCTCTTATCCCGGATTAAAGACGGTAACAATACAGGGAGCCGTTCGTGGGAAATAAAAATCGCAACTAATAAGTAAATACCGCGCGTAATATTAATATGTTTTCAGAACGAGTCAAAACCGGACAAATTAAGAATTCTCTCGTTACATACCGGAAACCTATAGTAAAATGCCTCGCAGTAACTCGACCGAGGGCAACAGCGGATGGACTAAATCAGAACTACAAAACTGACCTGAATATATGTTCTTAAAGGTCAATACCTGAAGAAAGTGCTGCCATCATGCTCACCAAGTGATCTTGACCAGGCTGGTGGTATATCAAGTACCGCAATAATAAGCTACCTCTTTTTTCACACCTGCATCCAGCCACCTATTTATTTACTTAGCTAGCTAGTTCAATGAACTTGTGAAATACACCCATGCAGCCAATAATCGACCTTATTTCTGAATTAGGAGAGAAACAAGTTGAAACTGTACTTTTTATAGCAAGCAATGTTGTTTGCTGACCAAATACTGCATTAATGGAATTGCATTGCTCTAATCTCAAAGAAATAAAGGTGAATTTTGATTGATTATTTTGGTACAATTGTTTTTATGATGTTTATTGTAAGTTGTTGCTGGCATTGAACAGATTTCCGTACGTGTTGGATGAATGGCCGCCATTGGTCGACAATAAACTGATTGCTTGACACTTGACCATTGAAATCGTGTAAATCTGAATACCGTTTTTCAATACGAATTTCGATACAGTTGCGTGAATCGATTGATTGTAATTTAGCGGGTGCTGGCACAGTGCTGGGCGCTGGCACAGTGCTGGGCGCTGGCAGTGCTGGGCGCTGCCGACAGGAGTCGGTGTAACAGTACCTGCGGTCGCGTAATGTATTATTATTCTTCCTTTCATCTTTATCTTAATTGGCTCAATTTTAATAATGCGCTCATTAAATGGCAACCGATAACGAGTATTTAATTGATGTTATCTTCTGCAGTTATCGAAAAAGATGTTTAAATGACTCAATTGTATACATATTTCGTGTTTTTGTCGAATGGTTTAATTTTTGTTGGTTTAAGTACCTACTTACGTCAACCATAGAAAGTAATATTTTGCATTATTTTTGATTCACTTTTTTATTGTATAGTTTTTGTTTAGTTTTTTCACCTGTCAGAAGAAAAGGTTTATTGACAAAATGTACCTATAATATTCACACGAGTGATTCTATGGTCGAAAGTATATAAGAACATTAAGAAGGAACTTTTACTCCACTACATATACCTATACATATAATGTATGTATATTATACCAGCAGTAACCCTCCGTGTGTCCCGCTGAGTAATAAATAAACCATTATTTGCAAATTATATATTTGTCCAAAAATATGGACAAGGTAGCTCGGTGGCGGGTCCATGTGATGCGAGTTAATAGAGCGTGTCTCCAAGTAAAGCAGTGGAACATGCAACACTGAATGTATAAATTGAGTAGGTACGGATATAAAATTTTGCGAATAGACAGTCAAAACTACATAAAAATGTAGATATTTTGCATAAGATTTACTCTTTAGAGTTTATAAAGTTAATTCATAATTCATTTATTCCTTTGCGAACATGGGTATATACAAAGATCTTAAATATAAAACAAAATTTATAAAGTGCACCACATTCCGCCTACAAGACATGCTAAGATTTGTTACAGAGGATTCTCTTATTATCAAGTTAAGATTTGCAAAGTTAAGAGTTTTGTTCTGTTTGTCAAAATTTTATATTAATATTTTAGGGCGATGCTTTTCTTTAAGCACGACAGTTGAATTTACTCAAACAGAATTTGGTAAGCTGATAACTGCATCACAGTATATCTATCTTTAACTGTTATTTTAATTATTAATAGCTAAATAAATAAACTAATACCTATACTGATAGCATTCGATAATCATTAAATGTTTAAAACCATTAGAAAACAATTAGGTAAACAATTATTCTTAGCAATTAAGTTATCAGTGGGTCCAAAATATCCCAGCAAGAATCTACATACATATAACAAGATAAAATTATATACTTTTGAATCGACCTCGAAAGTATCTAACAAGTCAAAATGTGACGTTTCACCAAAATCGATCCAGCACCAGTAGTGAAATAAAATGATTTGAAATTGAATTGATGAAGACATCACTAACCACAAGCTTGCTTTACAAATATAACTCTACATACGTATTCAATCGGAACTAAAATTTTTGATTATACCAAGTCAATAGTTTATATAAGTGCTGCCACAAGTTGTGGTTGATTTATCTTGTATCTGGTGCTACCAACTCGTGTACCGTAGTACAATAACCATTAAGTTATTTTATTATTACTTTTTGGTTATTATTGCGTTTCGGGTGTTCGTTGTATTACATTTGGTTGGCTACTGTTAGACTTATGTTAAAGTAAGTTTGTATGGAAAGGTAACTCTGTCAAGAAGAAGTTACATCTTTGGTCACCCATCCAGCAATTGATCATATGCGCTACTTATATTATATACAATTCATACATATATAGGTATGTATGTTACCTTATATGTAGTGTTGTTTCACAGCGGCAAATGGATTTTATGTGATATTTACCTGTAACAATAAACATAAATACATTTTTAAATCCATTTTAGAAACAAATCAAAACAGGCAAAGTCGTACGTATTATGAGAGTATAATATCAGCATTAATATGATTTTTCTTTATACATTTATAAGTTTGACGTAACCTTACCAAAAAAAACCATACAAAATCATACTCAAAAAAATTGCCACGTGCGCGCGCGCATAATGTGTCCACAGCTGCTCTACCAGATGTCACGGCACTCCACGACACTACAACGTGAGAATCACAATACAATGTATAACTATAGCAAATACTTTATATCAATACCAACTTTGTAATAAAATCAACTACAACTTACGACCTTATCTCTCTTGAAAGAAGTTCTAAACTAGCCTGAAATGTTCCATCCAGCTGATAAGCAGCTGCTCCAAAAATGCTGTTTCCTATTCTAGTCCTTAATCCGAAGAAATAAAGCGTAGAATATTTATGGGTTTTTAACAGCTGGCGCGCGCCCAGCGTACTAATAACACAAAAAATCCAATATTCCACTCCACATAGGAGTATTGTGTGAGAGATGATTTTGTGATGATAGGTGTGACTTTAGTTACCTAACTCTGGAAAATTATCACCTTTGCACAGTTTCAATCGCCAATTCACTAAAATAACTAAATACTGCATAAAGTAAGACATAGATATGATATTCTTGGAAAACGTGACGTAACGTCCAAGTTTAATTTGTCAACATAAAATGATGCATCATGATGAATAACTTCAAAAGAAAGTAACATTTTGATTTCTAAAAACCAACTCCCGTTTCTGAATTCGTCGCCTGTGTCCGGAACGACATAAAGCAAGTAAATGGTTCTCAAGGCGCTTCAATAGAATAGCAATGAGGTTGTAAAACCGCCTAACTGTTCTCTGACACTACACCGACAAGTGCGAGACCAAATAACACAGCGCCCGTCGCTCAGCTGCTCGAGGTGTTCGTGATTGCCAAAGTTAACCAGTTGTTGGCAATATGAGTCTTTGGAAAGGTGACCATAAAGTATTTATTTTGTTCGTTCTAACACTGCACATACAAGCATTGGGATACCAAGATGGCTGAAGCGATACTCGCACAAACGTCACTGTGGTCTAAGGAGGAGGAGGAGGAGGAGGACAACTCAACTGGGGTTGAACTGTTCGACGTAATGACATGCCCTGTACCTAATATAATATTATACAACAAGCGGTAAGCCTTGTCCAGTTCTACAATTAATATGAAAACTACAAGAGCGTAAAATATAAATAGTCATAATATGACGTCTTCATTGCGATTATCTAAGAATCGCAACATTAATACAAGTGTAAGTTATTAAAGCATCAAGTTGAAGCCTCAAGCGCAGTAAGGTCGTCGCTCGGCCTCCGCTTGCCTAATTGTGAGAATGCATAATTAAATGATGTTTCCTTATAAGATTTAAACAGATATGAAGTTTACTTGAACTAAATGCATTTAAATTTTCATATTTTTTGTATAACAACTGAACGTATGTTTGATAGTAACTTACAGCCTGATTTCAAATCATGTTTACCTACCGCTTGCCTGGAAAATATTTAGACTCATGTCGGAATAAATTTAAGGAAGTAGGCATTATGTCAGTATTCAGTGAATATATATATCAAAATGTACTCTATGTTCTCGAGAACTTAGATCAGTTCACCACAGTGGCAGATGAATTGTCAGATAGGTACGAAATAAGAAATAAAGAGAGGCTTAGTATACCTCAGAGAAGACTAGCTAAAACATCTAACAGTTTCCTCTGCACTGGGATTATGTTATATAATAGATTGCCCCAAAATATAATTAAATGTAATAACAAGACTTTGATACTAAATTGTGTTCGTCAGTACTTAATGGATAAAACCTATTATACACTAAAAGACGCTATCAATGATAAAGATTTATTTAGAGATATAGACAAATTACTTTGTAATTCATAAATTATATTAATTTACACTATTGTGTATAAATATTTTGTAATTGACGTTTCTAAGAGCATGTAATTGCCTACAGAAATAAAACTTTGAACTTTGAACTTACATACAGATAGAAGTCCGCTGTTTAAAAAAAGAGATATTAAAAAAAGGAAAAATAAATTGCAATATTAATGTAAAGTAAAGTATAAATAAAAGAATGGAAAGTAAGATAATATGTACTCAGTATGGATAATAATGCACCTATGATGGCGTATACGAGTATATGTATATTAAGTATATATGTATATGCGCATTACCCTTTCGGTGCCTAATTACATGGTCGGTGTAATGTGGACGACATTTTAAAGTCAATGTTACTGCTATTATAGTACATTGTGAGACACACAGGAGTATGGGATGACGAGCCTGGAGCTGGATGAATACACCGACATGACTACATAACTGATGTATTATAAACCAGAGCTTAAATGACAAATACAGACATGTAAATACTTATCTAAATAATTAAGATTCTTTGCTTTTATGCCGTGGCTAAATATGCAGCTTTCTCTCAGTAATATGTAGCCTAAATATCACGGATTTGAGAACTAAAAGCAATCCAAGACCTATGCCTTATTTTCGCTCAAGTTATATATCCATTAGATTAAAGTTTATATCACGAGAACCATTGTTTATCAAATGTACGTATGTTAGCCTGTATGTCTGTAGATAAGTGAAAAACCTCACAAAAGGGCGTAAGAAGAAAATTGTTGAAAATAAAGTAAACAAACGAAAGGGCAAGTCTGATCCGCGCATTAAACTTGCATCAAGAATACAATTACTAAACAATTACTGGGACATGATAGCAGAGCACTTTAATTGTTTAGTAAGCAACCAGACCCGTCTGTTTTATATGATCAGTTTTGTGGTAAAACCTGCTGAATCTTACTGTCCTAGTTAAAATTGTATCGGTTTGCAACATTGTACTGTGTTCATAGGGTCTAGTTTTGGATGGTATAACGGATGTTAACAGAGCTTGACAATATATAAATAACGTACATATTTGATCGCAACCAAATAAAGAGTACAAACAGACACATATTTATGCAAAATCATCAGATGAATTATTGTTTGTACTGTTTCTAAACACACTGCGTATCATAAACTTGAGCCACAGTACCTCCATGAATTACCTTTCACCGTCCTGTCCTTAACATCAGTGAGTTGAGTTCAGTTCAGTAGGTAGCAGGTACTTGTAGGCAAGATTAGAAACATTCTCGCATTATGTCACCAAACTACTTCGAGCTGACATTATGGATAAACTGGGGAAAGTTCACTCCACGGGTCTAATGAGAGCTTTGAGATTTAGGCATTCTTTCTAGACATGAGCTGTTGTTTTTGATGCCGTGATCTATGGGAAATAAAGGATTTATTATTATTGCTCGCTTACCATCGTACGGATTTTGGTTAAATAGAAACCTACTTTGGTGTTTAAAAGGTAACAAATTTAAAGATGTAAGTGTATTTAGTATCAGTATATAGATTGGACTCCTAGAAATCTGATAAAATCTTGAAGCTATTTCAAAATCTACAGTTTTTTATGGGGAATAAATCTGTCATTAGTCTATACCTATGTATTGTTATTCACCTACCACGATTGTTATGTTTTTGTAATGCACTCAAATTGATTGGCTTTGAATGTAAACATTGCAGTATTTATTTAAGTAACTCTAAGTAAATTCTTTCATATAGCCATGCTATTAACTGACTCCAGTATGCGGTGGACCCCCGGGGACAGTGTGCGCGTCGCGAGCTCTGAGTGAGCGCACACTCCGTGAAATGGATGCAATACACCCGACATGCTAATTACATTCAAACCGCTCTTATCCAGTATTGTGTGACGGTTTTTGCAAAAACTAGTCCAGACACGAGTTTTCGATTATAGTAACCGGGCTGTCTGCGGACTCTAATGAGCTCTCGTCATCTGAAATATAGTTTTAATGTGTACCTAGTCATATTTTCGTACTATAAAAATTATACCGAGACGAAAGGAATGAGGTACATAATAAGTATGTAATTTGCGACACATTTGTCTGGAGGAGATCATGGTTACAATATCCTAAATGCGCAAAGAAACGTTCAAAAAAACTATTCGTAGAAAAGACATCAACGCGTTCTTCCAACACCTTACGATATAAGCCTAACTAATTGAAAAATATTATTTTTCTCCAGTTAGTAGATACGTGAAAGCTGAAAAAGAAGTCTATAATGAATATATGTATTTAATTCAAATATAAAGTCCACTTGTATAGTATGTACAATATCGTGGTGCACAGCACGGCGCGCGGCGGCCCGCGGCGGAGCGACATTCCTCCCCTGCTAGCAGGAGCAGGCAGGGATGGCATGGGGAAGTCAACCTCAGGGGAAATACCTAACTAGTACAGGATTCAGACTTTATGCAAAGAATAGTGCCATGTTGCTGATATATTTGTCTTATTTATTTATTTTATTGCTGCTTGCTATATAAGCAGACGAGCATAAACGTTGACCTAAACGTTTACGTTTGAAACTAAACCTGGATCTCTCTAATTGGTGTTCGTTTGCTGAAAATGAAAGTCCTACAATCCAATAGGAAATCCGCTGCTTAAAGATTTTAAATAACAATTGAACACATTGTTTGTGCGTGCAAAATATCCAATATGTATACTATATGTTCCTCATATTTATTTGTTAACGTGAAGTAAAACAGTTCTACTATAGCATTCAAGTAATTATCGTTTAGTCACACCGTCAGCTCACCTCGGCGCGATCAATCGGTTATTTAAATAACTCACGGAAGTATTGTTTATATGAATGATTAATTATTTGTTTGATAATTGTTAGAAAATTTTAGAATTGTTAGGTGTATAGAATTAGTTTTCAATGAAAGGTTTCGTTTTTTAATATAAATTAATATTTGGCTTTATTAATTGAATAGGTATTACCAATTAACTTCAGTATTGATTTAAATATGCTCCTCATACATCTGGACACCATGACAATACAATACATACCGAAAGTTTAAATTGAGTTAATAAAAAAGCATATAAGGATCTCTCATATTTTATGTTTATACAAACATTTAATATGTAAACCTAGCCCCAACTATTGGCATGCTATCCACTAAAATTATGCAAGTTATCTAACAGGTAAATAAAAGTTTACAATCTCAACTATTTCACCAAAAAACTTGCAAGTTTTTCCAGTTTTTTCCAACACCTAGGTGTCACCACGACTGAGGTCAGTGACCCGCTCAAAACCGGACTTTTATGCGTTTTATGATTTTATCGACTTCAATAACAATGTAGGTATCATAAGAGTACCTGCTGGTTGGTTCGCGCTCGGTTGCAATTAAAATATTAAACAGTTATTGGATATTTTAGTTATTCTTATAGTAAATTGTAATCCATGTTGTTTTGTAATTAGTGGAAAAAATAGATCACGGAGGTTTTAAGCTTCTATAAAATAAAATATAAAATTGTTAAACACAAAGTTGATGTTCTTGTGATTGAGGTTCTCACATTGAAAATATTTCTCTTACGTTACCTTCATACACACTTGTAAATCAATAATTAAAGGTTTTGCATAATATTTTGAATTCAAAATATGTATTAAAAAAACATATCTTATTTTGCTTGCGAGCATTCAAAAACTCCATTAAAATTCAGAGGATGTGTGAGTGATAACAAAATCCGCAAATTTCTAATTCCTGACCTGGTTACATACAAGTACATATATACGTGTATGTATGCTGCAGGATGCTCTAAAGGTCGATTTCAAAATCAACATTATGATTGGCCACTTACAGGAAAAATGCAATCTTGGACGTAATCTACTACTTATACTGTAATGTTATTTCATACTCGGTCGGTTGTTAATTGATTTTGGCCAAATAGAAAAAAAAAGATTTTCTATAGCTTTTGTTAAGGAAAATAAAAGATTCTCTAATAAATCTTTAATATGGATAGAAGTACATAGTTACGTATGTTTTCTATCTCCTATTTGATCATAGTCTAGCTTTAATTCTAATCTATTGAAGTATGATTCAATAACAGCTATAAATTTCAACAAATGCAAAACATTTTCTTATTGATTACATATGCTTGTCAATTATAGCATAAACATGGCATAATCCAACAAAGATCCATCCCGTATCGCGTTCCGTTTTGACAGTTTAGTAATTAAACCACAAATATGTAAATCAATCCAAAAGCAAGGATTTTTTATTTCACCCTCTCTGTACTATATATTATTTCCATGCCCAAAAGTATCACACATGCATGTATATTGTATATGCCCCAGATAGTTCTGAATTTCTCCCAAGGATGGCGCGCTGAGACGGATCACCTTTATTAAACGAAAGTGATTCAAGGCCCTTCGACCGGTTTTGAGCGACTCATACGTCAATTTTATCTTATTATTATATATTTTTTATAATATGGCCGCCGCGTCACGTCGGTCCATGTTAATTTCGTAGTTAATGGTTTGTTGTTAGAACTTATTTAAACATCACAAGAAATGAGGTTCGTATCAAGTTGTGTTGGGGTGGTGTATGAAAATTAGAGGAAATTACGTGTTGTGTATTGTTAACCATTTAGGTATAGACTCAATAAATATACACTATTTGTTGGTAATATTGTAATAAGCATAATATATACCATTTCAATTACATTTATATAGAAATAAATATTACACTGTAAATTTATTGTTTAGTAAAAATATATACATTCATATACATGATAACTTAATGTATAAATAATTAATTTATTTCATATTTTCCGTATGTTAGTTATTTACGTTAAATGGTATAATTTTTATGAAATATGTTTTGTCTGTGTAATTAATTTTTTTGTACTGGCTCTGTTCGAAAAACTTATACCTAAAAAATACTTCGTTACTTAAAATTAATAATGTTTTAAAAAAAGAGTTAATGTGCCTGGTTTTGCTAAAGATTCGGCGTTGTGAAAAACCTAGATCAAGCATTTACCTCTCTTATAAGTACACTCTCATAAACAACCAGACAGGCATACATTTTTCATCTACCTATCATAACAAAAAAGAAACAGGATTTTGAAACAAATCCTGACGAGAAGTCTAAACTTTAGCCGAAATACCTAGGATTAGATTTTTCGGAGAAAACGCGCGCGTTGATATCTTTAGTACCGAGAAATAAATTATAACCTTCAAGTTGTTCATCTATGCATTGGAATTAATAGAATTAGTTTTCGTCGAAAGCATACATAATATAAAAAAATGCTGAAATGTATTGAATGAGAATTTGTGCAGTTTACTGATCAGATGCAGTAACAATGCTAATACTGGCAAAAAGTGGTTTTTGGTTACCTTAAACTATAGGTAGGTACATATTCTAACATAATGTGCTAGATAAGCGTGCCCAGCTTGCTGGCCGCATTTCCCCGTTGTTTGGCAATTATTTGGTAGATATGTATGTAGGTTGTATCTCAAACAACAACACGATATAAACGAACGCTTAACTCCGACCTTGCCTCACGCGATCAGCCGGCGAGCAGTTCATCAGATTTAAACAATTATTATTTATTTATACACTCAATCAAATTTATGTTACGATTATTAAAATTTGGCATTGTTATACTTATTTATATACATGTATCTAAGCTGATTTTATTTATGTGTTAAAAAATGTGGAAGTGTTATAATTGTTGAAATAAGAGTTAAGTATAATAGTTAAAAGATATAGGCAGAGTTGAGTATTTAGAATTGTCTATTTACCTACGCATCTTAACAAATAAGTTTTTGTACATAGAAATACCTAGTTACAGCAATATTTATTATTTATCATTAATGAGCATGAAATGTAGCTTTTATTAAAATATTTACCTTCAGCAAAACATGATTGAGGGAATTAATGCACAGTTTTGCAAATGGTATAGAAATAACCACAGAACCTGCATAGTGCAGATAGATCAAACATCTTTAAATAACCACAGAACCTGCATAGTGCAAGTAGAACAAACATCTTTAAATAACCACAGAACCTGCATAGTGCAAGTAGATCAAACATCTTTAAATAACCACAGAACCTGCATAGTGCAGATAGATCAAACATCTTTAAATAACCACAGAACCTGCATAGTGCAAGTAGAACAAACATCTTTAAATAACCACAGAACCTGCATAGTGCAAGTAGATCAAACATCTTTAAATAACCACAGAACCTGCATAGTGCAGATAGATCAAACATCTTTAAATAACCACAGAACCTGCATAGTGCAAGTAGAACAAACATCTTTAAATAACCACAGAACCTGCATAGTGCAAGTAGATCAAACATCTTTAAATAACCACAGAACCTGCATAGTGCAGATAGATCAAACGTCTTTAAATAACCACAGAACCTGCATAGTGCAGATAGATCAAACGTCTTTAAATAACCACAGAACCTGCATAGTGCAGATAGATCAAACGTCTTTAAATAACCACAGAACCTGCATAGTGCAGATAGATCAAACGTCTTTAAATAACCACAGAACCTGCATAGTGCAGATAGATCAAACGTCTTTAAATAACCACAGAACCTGCATAGTGCAGATAGATCAAACGTCTTTAATCTGATAAAAGCGACAGATAATCTAACTAAAGCAACAGAAACTGAACGTCTATCTTGTTATCCGGCTGTAACGGGACCGGCGCCGGCCAAAGTTGCGGCTACACCGAATTATACCTACCTAGCTATACCTAGTAGCCACTATTGCGGGGAAAAAACCAGCATTGTTGCTCCAAACCTGTCTGCAGCAGCAGGCTCCCAGCTAATAGACAACCTCTCTAGCCAGCCACACGACACTACACACTACTTGCTTCAAGCTCGATTTAACTTCACGCGAATGCTTTATGAGTATGAAAGAGACTTCAGAGAGCGAACCATTGTCATAGAAAATAAAATCGGAATTAAATTTCACAATAATAATTGTTGACAAATCGCTCAAGAGGTATAGAATGCGAATCGCCTTGCAAAAGCTATGCGGCCTGTGCGCGAGGCGGGCGGGCGCGGCGCGCGGCGCGCGCGGAGCCCCCTACGCAACTCGGCGGGGTTACCTTACCTTTGTAGACCCGCGCTGCACTTCTATCCTCGCATGCATCCAAACACAGAGACTAATTTGTTAAACTTTCGTCGCGAACACGCCAAAATCGTCAGGCACAAGTAATTGACACTGTTTCCGAACGTACGGCTGTGATATTTGAGAGTGCGGCGAGAGAGGCGACGTGGCGTCCGCTCGGCTCGGAGGCTGGCGCGGTACTGACGGACTGGTGGGACTGGGCGGACGAGTGCGCGCGCGCAGCGAGGCCGGTTTGAGCGTCCTACAGACTGGGACTCGGCCTCATACACCCACTATTGGATTTGGGACGCTAGTTATTGATACTCTAGCCTAGGGTTTTGCTAGGATATAAGGGCTTCCGCGATTTAAACTCGAGATTTTGATTTTAAATAACCGTGCATATTCTCATTCTTACATTTATATGTACACTAGCTGGTTCCCGCGACTTCGTCCGCGTGAAATAGTTATTACCATAAAAACGGGTCTATTGAGTTAACCTTAAAAGATACTGTTGCAGACATTTTATTAGATCATTTCAAGAGAAATAATTATTTGATACATATTTTTTTGATATCTTGAACCGTTTTCGCAGCGCACGCAAGGGAAGCCCTCAAAGATGAATAATTTTTCCCGTTTTTTCCACATTTTCCATTATTTCTTCGCTCCTATTAGTTGCCGCGTGATGTTATATAGGCTAAAGCCTTCCTCGATAAATGGTCTACTAAACACAAAAAGATTTTTTTAATTCGCACCAGTAGTTCCTGAGATTAGCGCGTTCAAACAAACAAACAAACTCTTCAGCTTTATAATATTAGTATAGATTTGCACACGGTTCAAGCATCAAAAATATGACATAACATAGAAAACACTAGTGTCTAGCCATAGCTTAAAAACCTGGAAAAATATGTCATAAAAATTCACCATTATCTGCAGTTTTGTCTCGCCCACTGCTGGACAAGCCTCTTCCAGAACACGCCATAGATGTGGAACCCATACAGAGTTTATCTCCGCCCAGGTGTACCTCGTTGGTTAGTTACCTACGTATGATAAAATAGAACCCTCTGCGAGAGTAACCTTCTATCTAGTACCTAGGTGAAAGACATCAACGCGCACTAAGTTACATTAAATTATGAACTATTACATTATTGGTCGGCTAATAAATGTTATAGTACTTTGTTCCGTTTAAAGATTTTTACTTGATTTTAAAATAAAAAACTACTAAGCAATTTACAAAATTTTAGTACGTAAGTAATTAGTAAGTAACTAAGTAATTTATTAACTTTTAGTACATTTAGCCTCTAACCAGCCTACCTAAAACAAGACCTACCTGACACGACCACAGCTGTCTAATTGCGAGTGGATTCAATGATAACACTAAGTGAACAAGTTGTACTTAGTGGTTGCTTAACTTCTTGTTCCGCTGCTTAGGCTGGGACCTTCGTTGCATTATATTACGTGCCTCGCCTAGGTGAGTCGGCGGCCCTGGGGGTGCTAGATAAACACTTTTTGTAGCTTAACTAGAGCAGTTCATGGGGTTACTGAGCCATAAAAAGTAACAAACAAAAAAGCATAAATGAGATAAATATACATGACAAGTAAATAAGTTTCATAAACTTATTTGCTATTTTTTACAAGAAATGGGTTTGCACTTGACCGTAACTCGCCTGATGGTAAGCAATCATTACAATCATTGCTTAAAATAGACCCACCCAACTTTAATTTTATGCTTAGTCGGTACACTTACACATACATTATAATCCAAATTGGAGTCGAGTGGTTACACACAGGACAAATAAAATTCCCCTTCATAGAAAAGAAAATAATGACTGGATTAAATTATTGCCTAATGCAATAATACCAAAAGATGAACAAAAACTCCAGTAAATTAAATTTCAGTCAGTAAACAAATCTGCAACGCACATAACATTTCAAACATTACGAAATTCAGCTGTAATGTACATACATAACTGCATATGTAACTAGTTTAATAACAGGGAAATAGAGGCTCTGAAAAACTGTGGTGTTAAATCCATCACTTATATAGGTATTTACTGGTTTTTGCTGAAAGGTGCCTGTATGTAACAGTGCTTAGCACGGTAAATATGAATCATAGTTTAATTTAAATATTAATTGCGAAAATAGTAAAAGTATTCGTAAGATAATAAAATCTATTTTACTTTTAACAAATCAAGTAAGTATGTACAGAATGCAGAATTTTATCGGTGAATGATGAAGTATTTTTTTACATATTGAGTTGCATCTAAGCATGTACCGTATTGTAAAATCTGCTAGATTAGGTCTTTTAAATGAATTACAATAAATCTTTGATAATTAAATAAATTACTTCTATCAATTAAGGAAAATCTGCGAAATATATAAAAAAAGCATCACAGATCTGAATCAGAAAGTGATCCACCATGGTTTCATCATACTACCACGCATCATAATTTATCCTTACGAATATTATTAGGAACTAGCTGCGTTCCGCAGTGCTCCTCGACTTTAATTACTAGAAATGGCCGTATATAAGATATACATACAAACATAATGTACATGCACTGAAGCAGAACCAATAAGTTTGGCAGTTTTGTAATATCTGAAACACTCATTTCGTTTGAAGAATATATCCCTGCCAGATTGGTTGCCTGGAAGAGATCGCTCTTAGCGATAAGGCAGCCAATTAAGACGCTGATTCTAATTAGTATGTTTTTTTGTATTGTTTCATTTGTGGTGTTTTAATAAAGTATTTATCTATCTATATATCTATCTATTGCTGGAATCTGTATGCTAAGCAGTGGAATCATTATTTCCTCACGTGACTCTGTAATCTGAGGTATTTGTTTGTGACTATCAAAGCAACGCTACTACCGTCGCGATAATCTTTTGGATGGGTAACCAAAATAAAAGTAAATTATATTCGTAGGCATAGGTTCGAAGTCAGACTAAAATTAAAACTTTCCTAACACGGCACCCTTTCGACAAAATAAAAGATCATGTCTTCTTTTAATCCACACGCACCGTGGTTCGAGTCTGGCCCTACACCAGTGACTTGTATTTTCAAGTTATGTATGAATTGGCACTAGCTTAATGGTGAAGGAAAACATCTTAAGGTAACCGAGATGTTTGAGGACCTCAATATCCGAGGATATGTCTTCCGTGGAGGGGACCTGGGCGCTCACCACGAAGTTTCGGCCCAAAAATACTTACTCCCCTATCGAAATAATTGTGCAGGGGAGTTATGACTTTCAGTCATGAGGATATACGACTCAAGAGAGAGATGTTCGTTAACATCCAGAAAAAACACATTGTATGATTTTGTATACCCCTGTTACCTATATATGTTAAAATCTTTGATGTAGTTTAGGTAGTTATTTAAACGAGAGAGTTATGAGTACAGCGGCGAAATCAGAAATTTATGATAATGGTCATCATTAATGTCACATTAAAAACAATTAAATTTGAATTGCTAATTGACCTTTTAATCTAAAATTGGCGTTATTTTTTACACATAATTAGTCAGTTAAAAGAGCAGTCACTCGGACAAGTTCTATCAAACGTGTGGGCGTCCCGGCTTTATAAGGACGTAAGTGTCTGAAGTTGAACTAATAAATCTGCCTGTGTTGATTAATTGACGGAAAAACATACCTACCTACGTTTTGTATTTGATTAGAAAATAACAAGTGATAAAAATAAATAAGAACAGTTAAGTTATATTAATATATTATTATTTATTTTAAAAACTTTCCCTTATGAACTAATTGATAGGGAGACAAGAAATAAGAAGGAATAGTTGATGGGACAACCAGTCTCCCGATCAAAGATAGATGCTTGATCGTCGCCTCGCGTCCAGCTCCGAAGTAATACGCGTGAATACGAGCTTGGAGCAGTAGCTGGGGTTCTTGGACCAAATGTCTGTGTTCAGTAGATATTTAACGTGGATGGTCTTAGTAGCGCCTCCATTGGGGTTGTAGTAGTTGCGATCAGCCCATCTAGCGGCCTCTGTGGCCACCGAGCTGTCAGGACAGCGGTACACAGTCGTCCAGTCAGAGGCATGCATATCGAACCACTTGTCTTTCGGAACCTGGTGGTTGTTGTCAGGAATACCTTTCTCCCAACCAGCGCCTCCAGGCATCTCCAGGACCCAGTAATCCGACGTCATTATAGCCGCGTGGCCGACCAGCCCACCGATACCACGTCCCGTCACCAAGATGTCTCCTTTCTTCACAGTGCTGATATATCTACGCTTATTGTCGGCTGTGCTGCGCTTGACGATCTTCCTCGCGAGGAGGGACTCCTGGATATCAGGCAAGATACCGAAGTTGTTCATAACGAGCCACTCGCTGAATTAGCCGGGCCGCTGCCGTTCACAGACTGGTGCTCGTCTCTCTGGAATGCGGTGAATGGGTATTTTTCGGGATTGATTATTCCCAAGTCGACGCCGAGACGGTACGCTCCGTAAGAGGTTTCGTTTGTAGTCGTGTAATCAAGCCCTGAAAGTAATAAAAGAGATGTTAGGCGGGATAAATAAATAACGTATCTACTGGCCCGCGGAGGCTTGCTTGCAAAAATAAATTATTTGGCCGAGAAAATAAGCTAAACTGTCTAGGGAGGCAATGCGTCAACATGTAAACATTACAGGACTAATGAGTTTTTGTCTTTGGGTAATGTTACAACGTTTCTTAGAAGTAACTTAATTACCTAACGTATTTTTAAAATGAATGCATAAGTAACTCACCAGAGTATTCACCTTGGTCGGCCACAGCCAGGCCCAGCGCCAGACAAAAGACAAAGACAATTTCCACCTTTGTTGCCATCTTGGAAGCTGCGTAGTAATTAACTGCCTACAACTCATTATTGACCGTTTATATATCAATCAAGCGCATAAAGAAAATTATTGCATTGTGCAAATTTCAGCAGAAGTGCAGATATCATCAACATTGCGTTAGGCGCAGGGGATGTCCTCCAGATAAGCTTAACTTTGAAATGACTCACGGTTCTTTGAAAGATGAGATGGAACTCTGCTGTATTCTGTGACCTTGTCGGTTAGAACCGTATCTGCTAGGTATACTGCGGCCAGACAGATTAATTATAACTGTGACTGGACGTGACCTACGTGATATAGCGAATGCAGGAATATGCACAATATCATGCAATTTTAATTTTTTATTCATAGCTAGGTATTTTACTTTTCGGACATTATTTGCACACATCTCTTTTTTATATATAAAGATAAATAGAGTTACTAATGATCATAGGACAGGTTAGTTTCTTGCTACATACCTAGCAATGTGGTGCCTGCTTGCATTACCTTATCAAGCCTAGATATAGCACGTTCTTTAGATTAACTACACGATTATTTTTAGATACGACTTACGAGTTCCTCATTAAAGTGTCGCTTATCTCCAAAGCTACTAAAGTGCCTGACTAAAAAATAAAAGCAATATAAACTTTACACATAAAATAGCCGACACGTTTTATCGTTATCTTTGACCGTGAATTTAGTTAGTATGTTAGTTATTTAGTAAACAATTCTACTGTGTGTTGTATACGTGGTGAATTGGTCATAAATAGGTACTTACATGAATTGGCATTTTGAAAATATATTTCTATGTAAATTATGATTGATTCAGGAAGTAGGTACTACTTAGAATACCACAATAGCAGACTACATATGTTTTTATTCTTCATTTAAACGCCACGTGCTTATGTTAATTCCCTAAACTGAAATTTAATATAATTTAAGTATCAATAAAAAATAAACTTGGTACGTAATACACAACATCTAGGCATAGTAGACATCGCCAGTACGAGCAACCAACTAGCTCTATTTTTTTAATTTTAGGTCATACTTACAGTTACGTATTTCGATAGTTTCATCTTCCTCGTGCTAGTTGGTAACAACTTAGTTTCCCGCCAGCCATTACCGGTTACAATCGATAATCCAGCTATATTTGCAAAAAACGTGGATGCAAGAACTCCCACTAGAGTCGCCTCGTTAGTGTTAACAAGAGACATTATAAATTAGTGATCCTCACAAAGATGAGCTAAAGTTGATTGGTAACAACATATGTCATATCCTGATCAGCAGAGTATCTCGCGCTGACTTTCTATATTCAGAAACCAAAGGATCCAATCTTTGAATGCACACATAATGACATCCTAATCTGTGCTCCAGTACCTTCATATGTAGGTATATCGCACGGTAGCTGATAGTTCACTTATCAGGGTAATCTTTTATATGTTTTTTTTTATGCAGTCGGGCATTTAAACACTGTAGTCTAAGGTAAGTAGGAAGTTGCTGGACCATATCTTACTCATTCGGCAACCGATTTTACCAGAAACCATCTTATAAAACTACCATATTCTGGCACGCAGTATGCATATTTATGTGTCAAAAGCATTTCAGTCGTAACGGGGAGTCTATGGGATATGCTTGCGTTGCCGCAGCCCGCGGCGGATCACATGCGAAATGTTATTTCTGAATAATAATGCCAATTTTGTGGAAAAATATACCTATGCAGAAAAATATACACACAGCACATATATATACACAGCAGTTTATCTCGAAAAACTTTTTCCAGGCTCTTGTTACTGGGCCCTGTTTCAGTTAGTTAGGTATAAGTTTCGCTACATCTGGATGTGTTTATTTAGAATTGTTGTCAAATTGTGAATAAACAAGCTATTTCAATATTACTTCATAAAATTACCTATGATCGTACATATGTAGATAATTTTCATAATCATAAGGTTTTAGAACATTTCATCTACCAGCCCATACATGAGTTAATTTAAATAAATGTAACAAATAGTTAGTAGAAGGTTCCTTCTGTGTACAAGCTAAACATGCCTACTTATATACTATACCATTACACGAGATTACATCGGTAGCTAAAACTAACCTCCACCAGAAATGGATCTAGTAGGCCAAGCTTCACATCCATTAAAAAATAGTTTTTAACTAAAATCATAGGGCCATGTTCCTTAGGGTCTTAATATAGCATCATTTTAGTTCATTTTTATAAATAAAAATAAAACGAAAACTAAATCAGTTTAGTTTGATAAACGTTAATCTTTTCCAAAATACAATTATGCTAACTCATCAAAAGGCAAATGATAATAAAATTGATTGAAAAGAGAAGATTATTTGAACATTGTTACGTCAGGAAAATAGGATATATGTTTTCGAAATTTACAAACACACTTTTGGTATACCTGTTTGGGAAAATTTTCACGCGGTTCCTCTTAATCCGGTACCTTCTTCAACAAAAGTAGCCAAAATTCCTCAAGTGCTTTCCTTACCTGGTCTGCAAACAAGTTAACCTGAGGGATATAAATAATCTCAGGGAGGTACAAGTTCCCTTACTAGATGTAGGGGGTACGAGGCTGCCTCAGGCAAGACTTACAATTAGATACTTAGTTGGGTAGTGCCTGTCGCCTGAACAGTTGTTGTGCACGTCTGAATTTCAAGTTACACATTTTTTTCAAAGTTAAATAGTTTTAGCAAAGATATCTGGTTTTTTTAACAACTAAGATCACGTTTATACATGGATGTACCTAAACATTAAACTATAACTCGTACCTCTCACGTGCAAAACAAACCGGTATAATGGCGATGTGTTTGAGCAGCTTCTTTTGAGAGCCAGTTCTATTCCACTACAGGCATCAACCCTCATCCACAGTGTTGCTGATTTGGTGTACCTACCGGAGTAACGCGACACAACACATCTTAGTGCGGCGCGATGTTTCACAAATACTTTAGTATTACTTTATCTACATTATCCAACGTGTCACGAGGGACGGACGGCTCATTCACTAAATCAGTAATAGTACACAGGATGCATGTGTGTACAGACAGCATTATGTTGATCTGGGGTGAATTAAATATAAATGTATGTAGGTATGGTTGTCAGAATCAAATCATAAATAATTAATAGAATTTAATTTTATGTTGTACAAGTTTGTAGCATATAATTTAAAGATTAAACATTAGATTAACATTATTGTGTAGGTATTGCTTGTAACTTGTGATGTAATCACGGAATAGATGTTATTGACTAATTTTCGTAAACGACACCAAAATGTTATTAGTCATTAAAAGAAACGCTTTACGACTGTTTTTCTTAAATTTTGAGCCATTTAAATAACTAAAAGGCAGTTTTAACAAATACATCTCGTATTTCCCGCTAAAACGCTAGGTCACGTGATAAGTCAGAGGCGTGACGTCACAACGTAAAAAGCAAACAAACAAAACTATACGATAGGGCTACGCGTAGATAGGTATTGGTTAATTCGTTACGTTCTTTGTTCAAGATTTATGTAAAAATGGATTCAAATCTTATAGAATATGTAAGTAATAGCACATCATAGTCTATTCATTTATACTTGCAAAAAATAGTAAACAAACCGCCGGTTCTCACAAAATCACAAAATTTTCGATGAAATCATTTCACTTCGTTATTTTTAATAGTTCTTGTACACAAACGGTACATGTATGCTACTATTTACACACGTATAACACTTTGATTCAACATAATTACGCTGTATTTCACTAAAATACGAAGACGTTATCAAAACAACAAAAATCTTTTGACAAACACTCTATGACAGACTACCGTCACTCAAACATCATTTTAGTGATGGGAATGGTATTAAAAGAATGAACGTAAAATAAGACTAGGAGAATAAATGCGTTCATTTGCAACATACTATCAAAATAATGTTATGGTAATACATTTTATAAAAAGTTTCTTTTTTTATTTAATTGTTTAGAAACTTTTACACACACACATTCAGATTTTAGCACATTTAGATTATTATTTATTAAATCTATAATATGTCAAAATAAACTACTAACCTTTTTACAAAAACAAAAGAGTTCTTATACCTAGTTAAAAGTCGGGAACGCACGAAAGTCTTTTTAAAAACTAATTAATTAAACACTACGTCTGTTCAGACTAAAGATTTTATTTAGACTGCCTTTATTCTAACATGCAATCTTATTTTATACCTAACACCTAAGCCGAGCCTTATCGGCCGGATGCTGAGTTGGCGACATGTAACCTGATCCGCGTGGTACGAGGATCGTTGGGTGGTCTGCGAATGTTATGACCATTGTGTGCGAGTACCAGGAACATAACGCCTTCCCCCTCAGACTCGAAATTATCGGAAAAGGATTTTCCGAGAATTTCGGTTTACATACATACATTTTCTTATTCTATATCTTAAGACTATTGCTGCTTGCAATACCAGGTCCTGCTCGGAGGGGTTTGTAGAGGCAGCGAACTTATGCGAATAACATTCTTAACTTACAAGTAAAATCGGATTTTCATTTACATTTTCATGTTCAATTACAGGGGTTGAGGGTGTCTCATAGATTTTCCGGATATAAGGTATAATTTTTAACTGTAATGTGTATACAAAAAAAACCAATAAGATTATATAGAGCACAATTGTGGCAATGCCAAGGCTTTTCACTTTACTTGAATTTTGAACACTTTTCACACTTTTCTTCAACATATAATTGAGGTGTTGCACGTCATCTAGGTTAACTCGTTGCAGGTTTATGGGTTCCATATTTTCCATTTTGTTTTCTGATAGATCAGGTAAGTTTACAATAGGTATGCGGTTATAAGATTTTCCCAATTCATGGAAACGGTTTGCACGGAGTCGCAGAGTGCCAATGGTGACATCGCATGGTTTCTGGATAGTGAGAATGTATGTACCTCTCAGTGGCTCCTGTATGACGTCGTCGCTGCATTGCTGCGTAAGCAGCTTTTTAAATTTGGAGAAGATAATCCAAACGTTATCAGAGATTTTCTGTGTCTTTAATTCTTCTGTAATGACCTTGTGCTTACTACATTTTGGTAGATGTGCTCGGTATTTCATTAACTGTTCCACACAGGTTTCTGCGAAATAAGGCGCGATGCTGCTTTCAGAGCACAGGTACTCTTTGGCGGTTATCTCTTTACACTTTTGGGCAAGTGGGCGGTAGCTTTTCTCATCCTGGAGTAAATAGGGATATTCAGGAATTATGGTAAAGGTATCGGCGGTGGTATGGTTAAGCATGGGCAGTGGGTACAATTTATAATATACATAACATTCATTTTCAACTAATGGAACATCAATTATAAACCTAACATAACTGTCTTTAAGGTATGCTTTAACAGAGAATGTCTCTTCTAAATTTATTAGGTTTTGATTATTTACAGGATACATAAGCTTACCATATGTACTTATTTCTTTCAGCAATGTTATAATCTCTACAGAATCTATTACAGTTTTATGGAGTACAGACACTTTACTAAGGGCTAAAGCCGTCTCTACATCGCCGAGTTTAATGGAAATAGTGCGGAAATTACTAATAAAGAGGTTGAATACATTTATAATATGGAAAGTTAGAAGTTCCTCGAAATTATCATGTGATCTCAGGTAAAATTCTATTTTATTAACTCTATCATTCAGAAGCTTTGTGTTTTCATTTACAATTTCACTTGAGTTTACGATGTGATCCAGCATTTCGGTAATAATAGTGATTTTATTGGAAACGGCTTGCTCACGGGTTTGTGTCTCAGTTAATAATTGTTCGAAATGAATAGCGTCATCATTATCTAGATTTCCTGTTATTACTTTGATCAAAGAACCTAGAGGGTTGATAAGACCTCGTTTTACGCGTTTGCTAGGTACTAACTTCTGTAGTTTTTCTGTAGCCTCATCACGGATGTATTCAATTTGAGACTGAAAGTCTTTAAATTTAATCATGAGGGAGGAAACATTTTTAGAGGCTAATATAACCTTGTTACAAAACTTTGAATATTGTTGCGAATGAAATTGCAAGTCGGAGGAGATACCTGTTAAATCTATAGTTTTTATAATAGACCAACTATCGTACTGTAGCGAGGCGCGACCTTGCTTAACTGGGAGGAGGCCTGGATTTTCATTAATTTCTTGAAGTTGAAGGCCCTGGCTCTGGAGACCTTGGGCATGGACGCACGTCACCATCACCAGGAGGAAGCACCACCTGCGGAGGGCGTTTTACATTTTTAATTGGGACCTTGGTGTCTCTGTCCTTGATTTTTATGGGTACGACGTTTTGTTTAGCTTCGCCAGTTATTATAGCTTTTTGGTACCTAGGTTTATCCTTGGATTGTCTTTTGTTTACTGCCTTCGCATATAATGCCTGTCCTTCCGTGAACGGCGGTACTATTTCTCCACCGCGTTTATGCTTCACCTTTTCTTTGTCTTTTCGCAGTTTTTCCGAGATGAATTTATATAATTCATTAGTTCGTTTCTTATGATCTTTTATCAGTTGTTGTTTATAAGCTTTGTCAAATTGTACTTCAAAAGAGGAATTTAATTCTGTGTGTCCAAATACAACTTCGAATGGTGTTAAATCTGTAGCGCTATGTATGGTATTATTGTATGCCATTATAGCATAAGTCATTATATTTGCTGCGTCTGTGTATTTCTTTTCGTATTTGGCTAGGCGATAAATTTCAATTATGGTGGAATGGAAACGCTCTACTATGCCGACAGAATTCGGGTTATTTGGTGTAGTTATGTGCAGTGTTATTTTGTGTAATTGAGTAAGTTCTCGGAGTAGGTCGTTATTAAATTCGGTACCGGGGTCGCAGCTAATTTTTCGCGGAATGCCATAGAAACTGAAGTATTTAAGGAGTGCTCTTACTACCTCGGGCGTTGACCGTGATGGTATCTCTATTGCCTGTGCTAGCTTGCTGAACGCGTCTACTATCGTGAGGTAGGATTTGGAGTCGATGGAAAATATATCCATGAATAATTCTTGGAATGGGGCATCCTGTGTTTCAGTGAGTTGTAATACTGGTTTGATTGGTTTTCGGTCATACTTGGCGATCCTGCATTGGTCGCACGAGTTTATTACTGCAGAGACCGTTTCTTGCATGTCGGGCCAATAATAAGATCGTTTTATTCTTTTAATTGTTTCTGTTATACCTCTGTGGCATGTTTTTCCTTCGTGTATCTTTTTGATTATCAATTTTTGTTCGTCTTCATTGTCAACGTTAATCACTCTCTCGGTGCATTCATGAAAATTGATAGTACCTTGTTTGAACATGGAAATCACGACGTTGCTAAATTCTCGTCGGTGCTGTGTGGTCTCGAAGTAAACGAAGTATTTGTTCTTGGGTTTAATGTATTTTTTTAGGAATTCACATATAAGGTCTGGTTTGCCGTGAGGTAAGAAAACCTCTAGAATTTTTTGATGTTTCGTAGATATATCGGTTACTTGTAATCCGTCAGTGAATTTTTGAAACACGAGTATTTGGTTTGGTTTTGTGTCCACAGCTTCATGTAATATAGGTATACCTAGAGATTCTAAGTCTCTGCCTGAATGAATCGTTTCTGTAGCGCTGGAACTTGTCTCCGATGGTACGAGACATTCGGGTTCCTTACTCAAAATTTGGTCTATGGAATCTGTGTCTGAGATAGTTATAGGACTGTTGGTTGCCGTTCTCTCTGAGTCGGATATAGATATGGTGTCAGATTGCTGAGAAGGATTATCTAGATTGACAATCATTGATATATCGTCAGGTTCTTCTGCTGTAGTCAATGCATTAAGTTTGAGACGTGATAGTGCGTCAGCATTTGCATTTAGTTGTCCATTTTTGTGTTTTATGTCAAAATCGTATTCTTGAAGTCGTAAACGCCAACGTGTTAACTTACTGCCCGGCTCTTTTAGTTGATATAGCCAGAGCAAGGGTTTGTGGTCGGTTACAATGTCAAATTTCCTTCCGTATAAGTACGGCCGGAAGTGTTTTGTGGCCCAAATTATTGCCAATAGCTCTCTCTCGATGGCACTGTACTTTCTTTCTGTGTCCGATAAAGTTCGACTGGCGTATGCAATAGGTCGGTCAGAGCCAATTGTCCCTTGGGATAACACGGCTCCTATTGCCACTTCCGAAGCGTCGGTGGTCAATATGAAGGGCTTGTTCATGTCCGGGTATTGAAGTATCGGGGCGTTGATTAACAGCTCTTTACACTTTTGAAAGGCTTCGATGTATTTTTCCGATTTTTCAACAGTTTTTCCTTTCCTTAAACAAGCTGTTAACGGTTGTGTTATTTTTGAAAAATCTTTGATAAATCTTCGATAGTAGCCAATAAATCCCAGGAATCTTTTTATTTCTGTCTGAGTCTCTGGAGTTGGGTAGTCAATCACCACTTGGATTTTGTCATTATTTGGTCGGAGTCCGTCTTTAGTTAGTGTGTGGCCAAGATATTGAACTTCTCTCCGTAGGAATTCTGATTTGTCTAGTTGGACCTTGAGGTTGGTGAGTCTGAGCCTATCAAAGACTGCGCGTAACTTCTCCAGATGCTCGCGGAGTCCGTTAGAATATATAAGTATATCATCTAGATATACCAAACAGTGTATACCTTGCAGCCCTCTTAGTACGTTGTCCATTGCACGTTGGAAGGTTGCTGGGGCCGTTTTTAAGCCAAATGGCATGCGAAGGAATTCATAATGACCATTTTGGGTAGAAAACGCTGTCTTTTGTCTGTCCTCTTCTGCTATCTCGATCTGATGATAACCGGAAGCAAGATCCAGTGTTGTGAAATAATTGCTTTTACCTAATTTGTCGAAAAGGTCACAGATGTTCGGTAGAGGGTAGCGATCGTCCGTCGTTATTTCGTTAAGGCGCCTATAATCGACTACCATTCGGTATTTTACTTGTCCGGAAGCGTCAAGCTTTTTAGGGACGAGGTGCACCGGAGCGCTCCAGGGTGAGTGTGATTCTTGTACCACGTCGTCCTTGAGCAGCTTTTCTACTTGATTTTTAATTTCTTCAGCTTGGGCTGGGGCCTGTCTATACGGCTTTATGTATACAGGGTTGTCGCTTGTTGTTCTGATTTGGTGTTTAACCTGATTTGTGAAGGTAAGGGGTAGGTCTTCACAGTAGAATATGTCTTTATATTCTATACATAAGTCACGTATAGCTTTTCTTTCTTCCGAGCTAAGGTGGTCCAAGCGTAGCTTTGCTAGGTTTTCCTTGAGTAGTTGATCAATTTCTACTTCAGTTGATTCCGTTATGTAATTCAGGTCGCATGCTATTACGTCATCCTTTCGGACTGGCCGTACAACAAAGGGTTTCTTTATAGTCATGCCTACTTCATTTTCAGATGCATTTTGGATAACTGTGGTGGCATAAAAATTTTCACACTTCACAATAGCGGCAGGCATCCTGACATTTTCACAAAATTGTTTGTATTCGATAATTGCATCTCCGTTTTCTACGGACACTGGTATCTTTACCCGGGTTTCTGACCTTGGTTCTAGGGTCACCGAATGATCCTTGTCATAATATATTGGGATGGTTGCGTTTTGTGTTTTGAAAGTTCTGTCGTCTAGATCAATTTTGGCTTTCAATTTAAGCATTAGGTCCCATCCAATGACTCCATCATATTTGGGGTCTACGTCGTATACGAAAAACTTGTGGTCCATTTCTTCGTTGAATTCTTTGAATAAGGGTATGTCCACCACATGATTATGTGAACTGGATGCGTGAGTACTTGTTACCTCGAAGGGTTCATTTCTTTTGTATTGCTGGTAATGAGTGTCTGCCTTCCTTGGGCTGATAAAACATCTGCTGCTTCCTGAGTCTAGCATAAATTTTGCATTTATATCGTTGAATTTTACATAGGGTAGTTTTCGGGTGGCGTCGTAGTTGAGCTCAATTACCTCGGGGGTTTTGAGCTCAGGGTTAAGCAAAAATTTTCCACTGTATCGTCCTTGGTCTCTTCTTCATTGATTTGTTCTTCAGTGTATTCAACCATGGGGTCGTAATACAAGTTAGGGTCCTCATAGTAACCATAACCTTGTTCCTCATAATTAGGGTTGAAGTCGTCGGCCTGTTCCTGTGTTATGTTTATTTCATTCAGGGGTACCTGTCTTGGTTGTACCGTTCTCATGGTGACGTCACTGGTAAATGGCACTGGTGGTTTGTAGCCTTGATGTTGGGGTTGCTGGTAACCAAACTGTCCCGGTTGTGGACGAAAGCCTTGAGGCTGTGGCGGCCTGTATCCGAATTGTCCTGCTTGAGGGCGATACCCTCCTTGGTTAAATGGCTGAGGTGGGCGGTACCCAAAGGGGGTCATTTGAGGTCGCGGTATGTTTGTTTGAGTTGGGAAATTTGGCTTGTAACCAAACTGCATAGGAGGTCTGTAATTATTGTTAATATTAAATGGAGGTCGTATAGGCTGTGGTCTGAATGCCATTGGGGCTTGATTAGGGATACCGAATTTGAATTGTGGGTGTTGCATTACCGGAAGAGGTGGAGGTTTTGGTACTGTCAAGTGCTGTAGCATTTTTGATCTTAATTGGTATTGATCCTGGAAGTTGACTTCCTCCAGGACATGTTTAAGGGCATCTTCTAGAGTTAGGGGTTGTTTCAGCCGAATCACCCTAACCATGTGTTCAGGTAGGTTGTAGAGAAAGACGTTCAAAGCCGTGTTATTATGAATTATTTTCTTCGCCTGTTTCACGTCTTCGCTATTTGCCGAATTTTGGTGAATTTTCGAAAATAATATTGCGCGCATGTCCTGCACACGTCCGCAGAAATCTAGATAGGACTCTCCGCTTTTCAATTTAAGGGATTCCAGTTCAAACGCTACTGACTCTTCACTACGCGGGTCTCCGAAATGTTGGATCAATAATGCCCTGAGGTCGTCATAACTTGTGAAGTCACCCCGCTCACTGATTAGGGCGGCAGCTTTTCCAACGAGTTTGCTGGTGAGACATTGCATAAGGAATTCATTTCTTTGGGTGGTACCTTGAAAGTACTGAATGACATACTCGCATTTTTTAAGGAAAAGCGTCAAAGTTTTAGTGTTGCCGTCGTAATCAGGGACCAGTTTTAACATGTCCCTAAGAAGGGGCGGTGCTATGGTAGCTGCTGTGGCTGCATCCACCATTTTTACAACTATCTATTACTATTCCTTCTAAATTAAAATATTTTATACTTAATTATAATTATCTGTGCAATTTTCGTCACAATTTACCTAATTTAACCTAATGCGCAATTTTAATCGCGTATATATCTAAATTAATCTATGTTGTGCAGTTTTAGTCACAGTTACCCTAAATTATCCTAAATTGTGCAATTTTAATCACAATATAACTAAATTTACTTAAATTGTGCAATTTTAATCACAATAAAATAGGCTTATACTAGAAAACAATTTTCGTGGATGGGGATGGGGTAAGCAGGAGGATTTTACTCCAGAGGATGCTACTCTATGTACTTACATGCCCAGCGCCATCTTAGTCCGCTTTAACAAATTTGTTTGGTTCGGGGATACCGGTGTCAGCTTCCGATGCTAGGGTGCTGGCACACTGCTGCCGCTCGAGGATCGCGGAATTCACGCGAATATTCACACGCGCTGGCTAGCAACTGATATCCGGCCCGGCTGCGCCAGTTAAAAGTCGGGAACGCACGAAAGTCTTTTTAAAAACTAATTAATTAAACACTACGTCTGTTCAGACTAAAGATTTTATTTAGACTGCCTTTATTCTAACATGCAATCTTATTTTATACCTAACACCTAAGCCGAGCCTTATCGGCCGGATGCTGAGTTGGCGACATGTAACCTGATCCGCGTGGTACGAGGATCGTTGGGTGGTCTGCGAATGTTATGACCATTGTGTGCGAGTACCAGGAACATAACGACCTACATTAAACAAAATAGTTCTTACACTTACATTCAAAGAGGTTCTACGTCACAATATCCATAATGTTGTTCTTGCACACTCGTATAATAATATATATTAATATTCATTACAAGCTTAATGAATCACTTTTTATGAACCACGAGCAAACATTTTATTAAAAGTTTGTTTATCCTTGTAAATAAAATAAATAAATATTATAAGAGATTAGATTCATATGTTCATTCCCTAAATTCAAATTGTCGTTCATTCGACCTAACCACATCACTATTTGTGAATGACAAGACATTTTGTTTGTTACTTTGTGACGTAACGGGCTCTGATTGGTCGCTGTGACGTTTCGTTTGAATGATGTACAGATTAAAAAAATCTTATTTTTATTTAGGAAAATAAAATATTAAATAATTTTTATTCGTAATTTAAGTCAAATATTCTTAATTAGGACCTTTAATTCTATAATATTCAAAAGAAAACTTATTTATTCGTTAACTATGGAGAATACTCTATTGAAAGAGTGAAAATGAATATTTTTTCTGTTATTCATACGCAGTATCGTACATTCGCGAATGAACATGTTCATAACAACGTTCATTTGGTTCATTCTTCAAAAACATTATTGCTATATAAAAAAATCCATATATTTGGTGTTGCCAGGTATAAAAATATTATTTTTTCAATATGGTATCCCCACTTCCGGGACGTGTAAATAGCAATTGCCATATTTTCGCTTCGTGACACTTGACGAGACAATTATTGACAATGACAACCACTATCTAAAACTTTTCCTGCCAAATTATACTTTTTTAATTGATTTTCAGGTATGACCGTATTAAAAAGATATATAATTTTAAATTAAGTTGACGTATTGGTGCGAATTCTGCGGAAAACGGATTAGACTAAATTACGGCTAAATGTTTTTAGTCCCTGTCAAACTGGTTTTGTTATTCCGCTGCATACACAAATAAACTATTTTTAGATTGAGACGACTGAATTGTTTATGGTCATTCAATTTAGTTGAAAACGTCAAAAAGCTATTCGACGGCGCATAATTTAACGAAATTTCTGTCTAAAATTTGATCGCTAAGCGTCAAATTAGACAAGACCTAAACGTGACGAATAAAATTTAGTTCCGAGTATTTGTATTGCTTGTAGGTATATGAGTTTCTGCTTTCAATTAAAGCAGTTTCAATAGTTATCGCAATTCGCCCTGTAAGATATATCGAATTCGTCGTGGCAGCAGTAGTTTGTTTTGTAACTTGTTTTTCTTGAATTACATAGCATTATTATATGAAATAAGTCCCATGGTATGATTAAAAACTAACTACCATTTTACAGATAAAAGATGTTAATTAGAACGAAAGAGCGAAATAATCATTAAAGATTAACTAGAAAACAATGCATAAATAGGTAATTATAATCAAGATGAAATAATAATAATAATCAGCATGCTGGGTACGCTGCCCTCTGGTAGTGAGCTGGAGCACTTAGATTATCTTTAGGCTTTTCTAAAGATTTTCTCAGTGCCCCTTTTTGTAGTAGTTAGAAGTAGTATGTTTAGTTTTCCTTCACTTGTTTTTATATTTTATTATTGTAAATAGATGAAAAATAACAAAACCATTGTTGCTAGGGAAACGTCTCGGGGGTGATCAATGCAGATGATGATTTTTACTTGAGAATACAAAGTTGATGATGTTATACAAAGTTGATACAGATGATGATGATTTAATATACACACAGATAAAATATTGGGCAGTAATTAGTTATTTACTCCCTCTATTGTCCAGGTTTCAAACTAATATTACTACTTGCCACTAGATGGCGTGATTGACGCAACTCAATTTAGTTCATGTTTGTCTATGACCATAACCTTTTTTAATTTGGTTCTGGAAAAACGCCGAATAGGTTATAGTTAGTTTAATAATAATAATAATCATTTATTTAAAAAATACATTTCATGAACACAGTACTTAAAATTAGTTATGTCATAAAGCAATGATGTTATTAATAATTGTTACAAAACTTTTTCCCTACTTAGACCTATGTGGCATGACCCAAATAAAACGAAGAAAGACACATTAAATGGTAGTTTTATTTTAGAATAGCGGGTAATGCACAAGTAAGTTTTACAAATTCAGGTAGATGGGAAATAGTTGTATACAATTGAAATTTAAGAAATTAATTTAAGATACTTCGGCTCGGAAGGATCCGGAGTAACAGTTTACAGTATTTAAATACATTAAGAAATAGATTTATTAATTATATTAAGGGAAGAAAGTTAAGTTACCTCGGCTCAGAAGGATCCGGGATAACAATTTACAAGATTCAAATTCACAAACTGCTAAGTACTTAGGGTACCAGTTACCGACTAAGTTACATATGGAACAGACCTAGGGATCACTCAGCGAGGTGAACAATGGAAATTAAGATGGTTAAAATTGGTTGGTTTTTTACAATAGTGACTATGGTATGACCCAATCGCATATTAAATTAACCCGGAGGCTATGAAGGGGTAATTGCTTTACGGTACCGTGAGGGTGGAGCGTTACCACTGGGCTGAATCGCCACGTGGCGCAGGAATTAGCCGGCGCGAACCAGAGGCTGGCGGGTCGCGGCGCCAGCTTTCCGACTCAGGCAGGCGATCAGCGGCAGCGGGGAATCGCGACGCAGTCCAGCTCTCGGCGGGACCGGCGTATGACCGTCGAAGAGGAAGCCTCCTTCTTGAGGTCTAGCCCCCGAGAACAACCCCTGGAATCGTGAAAGGGATACAATTAGAAAAATGAGGCAAGCACAAGAAGGGGTCAGGCGAAAAGAAAGATGGAAACACGTGGCTAGCACCGTGCACGGAATGCCAAAAAGGCCACGTGTCGCTGGAACTTCGAGCTTGCGCAGGCCGGGGCTACTCCGTGGCGGCACGCATGCACGCGCTGGTCATGCGCGCGTGCTCAGAGCTCGTGCCACGTCCTGCATGATCACGTCACGGGCCGTCCCGACAGGGCTCGCGCCGATGACGAGAAGGCCGCGGAGTATGCCCTACGGAATGGCGAGATTGCTTGACATGCAATCGGAACACAACTCGAGTAATACCGCACTAAATGTAGGAAAAACGACTCACCAGTAGTAATCTGGGGTTGTTCGTAAAATATGAAAGCGCGGGCCAACAGGAACGGGCGTGAAATGTCTGGGACCCGCGTCAGTTTGAATTGTATGGCGGCGGCGGAGTCCCTTGTCCCGGTTCCTCTTGCCACAGGCTCCTCCGCGTGGTGATTTTCACCAGCAGTCGTCTACTGCTGCAAGGTGTTAACTACGGACGACCGCCGATCGGAGAAAGAGGCTCTGAACCGCTGCTCCACGCTTTTTATTCCGAATTTCGATATCTAAACTATCCACCTCCACCTGTCACGTCCACGTCGATATGAGTGAGGGAGGACCACACGTCATATTCGCCAAAATCGGTAAAATCGAGGGTCGTCATAGACTACAAAACTCTATCGAGTTTTAGTGATGAGATAATTGAAGTAAGACGGTGATACCATACTAATATAAGAAAGCTAAAATGACCGCCAAATTCAAAATGGTAAATACACCAAATATGAATGTTACATACGACGATGTTGTTACTACGATACAGGTCTCGAACCTAGTGTAGGGCTCGCGTAATCATTTAGGAACCTTTCACTCACTGCAGTTAAAAGCCATTTACTTACACCTTAAAATAAGTTAATAGAATTAAGGTTATATTTGTAAAACGGATATAAATAAATTTTGTAATTTTGTACTTAAAATAAGTTAATAGAATTAAGGTTATATTTGTAAAATGGTAATAAATAAATTTTGTATTTTGTATTTTGTATTTTTGTACATAATGTACATTTACACAATTTAGTTTAGGCTGCAAAGAGTATTTACATTGGGTGCCCTGACTACTGCTGTAGGATTCCCTGTGTTGCAGTAGCCAGGGTTCTTCCGTTGAAACTATCTATCTATACAACAGTTTTGCCACAGAATAAATAATACAACAGAAACCTATCACCCGGTTAGTAACGCGCGGCGCGCGGAGGGCACAGTAAAGTACGCTTGACAGTCGTGTGTCATACGGCACATCACTCGCTCGCCCGCACACCGCGTGACAAAATGAGCAAATATTACAACGGCCTTGACTGGCCTGTTAGATTAGTTGGTAGTGGCTCTGCGTTACACAATGTAGGCCATAGGTAATGTCTGTATTCTGTGGTCAAGAAATTTACTTAAATATTTTCGATAAAAAAGTAACTAGGTACACTATTTATTTCCAATATACAAAATCTTAAGCGAATGGCAAAGGTCATTGGCCGAAAACGGGCGGGCCGCGATACTCTTTTGGTCCACCTCAATAATATTCTATATAAACTGAGGTAGATGCGTTTATACCCCGTTCTGTGTAGCGAACTCAAATCAGGCTACGTAGCATGATTCGGCTCAGTCGCCTCGAAGCAACGCGCGGCGACGCACGTTGACGGCGCGACTTTTTATCAGTAAGAAATATTCACAATGCCATCGTATGGGTTTAGAAAGTGCAATAATTACACTGGGACGAGTGCCAAAAGCAAGAAGGATGTGTCGTTTAATTAGTAATTATTGTTTATCCTTTTAAAATGAAAATACAAATATTTAATATTACTATAAATCAACCAGTGACGCGTTGTCACTTAGCCATCTCCACGAAAGAGACAAATAGCGACTCGATTGACGGCGGACGTAGCTGTATATAGAATATCATTGGTAAACATACGTTTATCTCTTTCTCACAACGGGGCTTTATGTGTATATCTCTGACCACTTTTACTTTCCTGAATAACGTAAACAAAGCTGCGTATATTCTACCTAAGTAGCTATAGCATAATTTCGCCACGCGCTAGGGCGATTTTGAATGAGTGTAACATCTCTATTTGTAAAATCTCATTGGTCCACCTGTATGTGCAAGTAAGTAGATAAATATCCATGAATGTATATTAAATCCATTTTCATTTCATAAAACATCAGTTTGTTTTTTACTAATAAGTACCTAAAATGTAAATAGTGGAATATTTTTTTTACTAAAGCGTTATCGAGTAGACAGACTGCCCACGCCCCGCACCCGCGCCACCGTTGAGCCGCGGCTCACGTGTCTCGACGCGAGTCACCTACAGACGCATCGCAGCACTAGGTACTTGTACCCTACTCTGTGGCATGACGTACTAGATCCATCCTTCGTTTTTATGTGCTATAGGTATATATAGGTACCTACTACATAGTACATGACTAGATAATATATAAATAATCTAGCCAAATACCAGAATTACCTATTTATAAATTATTTTTATGTCAATTCGAGTTATAACAAGTACCTCGTACAATATTTTATTGTAATATTTTGTCAAACAAAGTCACGGATGAAGTATAAACTGGGAACAAACCTTTCACCAATGATTAGGCATAACACGAAAATAATACAAGCCCACATTCATTTCACGTGACAACCATGACCATCGGGCGAGTTTCGGACGGTATTCAGCGCAATATGAACGTTAACACGAAATGTTAAGTTTCAATTTGGCTTGCGCGTGGGTTACGGACAGAGCAGTAGGTATATAATTCAATTGCGTCGCGCCATTTTCTTTTATGTTAGGTAGGCCTGGTTTTGCACCAAATTAAAACATTTAGTCCGGCTAATTTTGGTTTCGTCCGATGTTCTCGCATCGCGGCCAATAGGTTATAGTTAGTTTTGCACCAAATTAAAACATTTTGTCCGGCTAATTTTGGTTTGATCCGATGTTCTCGCGTCGTCGTCGTCGTGGGTCGTCTGCCAGTCCCCAAGAGGGAGCTGGTAGGTCCTCAGCGAGCTTGCGCTCTTTAGAGGGGCTGGGCGCCGGGGCACGCTGACCCCGGGGAAGTTCACGCACACACACGACGAGTCGCTCTGTCCGGCGGCGCACCAGCGACGGTCGGCGTTGTTCGACGCGTCGACGCCGAGTCGCTCAGTCCGCGCGGCGTACCAGCAGCGGCGGCGTTGCTCCACGTGGACGACGTCGAGTCGCCAGTCCGCGGGGCGCACCAGCAGCGGCGGCGTTGCTCGAAGTGGTGTGGTGATGTGTGGCGATGTGCCGATGGCGATGTGCCTGTCGCTGCGGCGCTTTCCTATAACGCCGGGACGACAGGCTGTAGTTCCTGGAGTGATGCAGGCGCGTCGACCTCCCGCTCGGGAGCAGCAGCACGCGGCGCACGCACCCTCACGGGAGAGAGCGGCCTGCAACGTGACGGACGACTAGTGCGCGCGACGACTCAACGGGAACTGCGATGTTCTCGCATCGCGGCCGATTAGGTACATACCATTTTTTTTTTTAGTATTGGCGTCACACTCTTCGCGTATTTGCCATGTCAAGTATTTATACCTATTATTATGTTTGACATGATTTTAGTAACAAAAAATTTCATTATTTTATTAATAATACCTACACTTTTTGTAACTTATAAAATTTTATAAAAATTAAATGTTATAATTTCAATTTGACGAGATATTGTAATTTGTGTAGCATATTCTATGATATTAGTACCTACTTATACCTATACCTATGTATGTTACAACTTACAACTTTACAGTATCAATAAAGATTCCTTATCTTATCTTTTTTTATATTTGTACAAACAATAAATTGCTATTCAATTGTTATTGCTTGTAAAAGTTTGAACTCAGTACCTGGGGACAGTTCCCATAATGATTTTTCGACGTTATTACACTAAGGCTACTAAAAATAATAGTAACGACAATTGGACGTAGTTTCTGAAAAACGTTCCAACCCACAAACCAGTCAAAATTGAGTTAAGTATGCCAATATTCTCATGTCATTCATATTTACCACCTCGTAAAATATGGCAACCCTCTACTCATTCTAAATGTGAAATCAAGACATAGTAGCCCAACCCACATGTATGAAACGCGCAAATATTTATAAAGCAAAAACAGCCCAAGTACCTATCTTGAAACGTTTTCCCTTATTTATTTACATTACTAAAACACTCAAAATTAAAATCACTAAAATGATCCAAACCACTTGGGACGTTTTAATTAAATAAAAATCTCCTATTGGAGGAATATGACTTATTATCTAAAACGTTTCAAGCCACTTGGATCGTTTATAATTTATTAAATATAAGCCAATACAGGAGATATCACTTTCTCTAAATCGTTCCAAAAACCCGACTCCTATTTTTTTTTAATTAGTTCAATAATTAAGTTAACTCTTTTCTAGAAAACGTTCCGAGCTGTTGGGATTGTTTTTTTTTTATATTCTTTTAACTTGAAACGTTTTAGTGAAGTAATAATACTCCGATTGGGAGAATATCACATTAAGCTGAAATGTTCCAAGCCACTTGGAACGTTTTTCATTTAATAAATTTAAACCAACACAGGACATGGCACATAATCTCTTTAACGTTCCAAGAAACCTGGATCCTGTTAAGTTTTTTTAACATTAGTCCAATAAGTAGTTAACTCGTTTCTATCAAACGTTATGAGCTGCTGGGACTGTTTTATAAATAGACTGTTTTAGTCATAATTTATTTTTTCTAAAAATTGAAAACGATTCGTATTTAACGAATTTTAAAATTGTCTGTTCGGTAATGCTGGCAACACATATTGTCTTGCCGCTACGACTGCTCATTTGTCAAGGTCATGCCAAAAAAAGATCCCTCTTGTTACAATTAAGATGGTTAAAGAAGACTTTTTGAGCACAGAAAATTTAGAAAAAATCATTACAAATCGAAAGACTTTTGTTGATAAGGATTAAGTGAACTGGCTGAAAACATAAACATTCTACTAAAAAGGAGAGCTTATATTCCGTTTTCATGAAAACTGAACTTGACGACTATCAAGAACTGAATATATAAGTCGAAAAGTAAAAGGGGACATACTTCCTATAAGCACAGAGCTCCTTTTTCCGCTTTGGCCACAAGGAAAACCTATAAATAATGTGAAATTAAATGATTTAAAGTCAATGTTTTACCTTATCCCTGAGGATTGTCTCTCTTTCTATAATAATTTGAAGAGTATGAAATAGGGTACGGAAAATCCTGTTCCTGAAAATCCCGGGAATTCCGGTGCTGGCCTAGAACCGGGAAATGCAAAATCATTTTTCGGTATGTACTTTCGGGATTTTCGGAACTGACTTTTTTTTCAAAACAGACGTTTTTCTAGGTAAAGTCCTTTTGTAAGCATAATATAATGCAGTACAGGTATTCTGAGCTATTTATTGACAATATTACAGTATTTCCAGCAATAAAGTTGCCTTTTCAGAGAGTATTTCGTTAACTTTCACCGTAAGTTAAGCCAACAAACTTACATTAAAGGTAAAGGATAACCATAAAAGTGCGCGGAAACAGGGTCCTACAATTAAACAATTTAACATTATTTTTTAGAACACCAGTCGCTTGCCAACTTTTGATGTAATGAAACTGGTATAGTGCTGAATTCTTGGTAGCTTGCTAACGTGCAGCCGTGTTCAAAAAGGTAGTCGTGTCGACGCTGCTAAAGTGTGTGTGTGCTGCACACCATAGCGTACACCATACACATGTGGAGCGATTTCATAGAAATATTAGTAATTCTTGGCGTTTCTTTCTACATCTACAAGATGACATGACAGGGTATGGCATTATAGAGCTCCGTTCGGTGATGTCGCAAAAGAACACCGAGGAGCTGTTGGTAAATCTTACCGCTTACTTGAGGTGAACAGGTCGACATGTTGAGCTGATCAGGCTCGGAATCCGTCTCCGCTGGAATGCCCTGGAGTGTGGGACGTGGGGGTATACCACACCCCCTAGCAGGGATAAAAGTTTCCTGAGGAGTCAATGCCCTGATGTCTCTGGGCATCGCTCACACCGCAAGAGGGTGTACCCAATCCCTCTTAAGGTAGGTAAATTCAGACTGTGGACTGCAGTTTGGACGGAAATTGCGGAGAAGTGTTCTTTGCTTGCCCATGTTGCCGTTCTTGCCGGGACATATAAACCAATCTGGTTTTATCCAAGTTCAATGCAGCTTATAAGACCCAGAATCGTCTATTTTAACCTAAAACAGACCTTGTCAGCTGGCCTCCTGAACCTTGACCTTCTGAAATGTAACCATATCGACAGCTGACCGTCTAGATCTTCTCAGAATAATTCTGACTTCTTTCCATAGTTTTAGCTCTTATATTGAATTCAAGGCTCAATTGGCTAAGTAATAGCTCGGAATCATCTACGTCAGTACTTCCAGCTATTATAATTGCTCAGCACGCATTATATAATACACAAGTTTAAGTTTGGTCATATATAACGTTGTCTACACATTGCGACCGCCAGCCTTGCCTGGCTGGTTGGTGGTGGCTGCAGCGTGCAGACACAGTCAGTAAGAGTTGAGAGGCAAGCTAAAAATATGTAGGAGCACTGTGGCCAAAGCAAACCTCTAGGGCTTGGTTGGATCATCGCCGCAAGCTGGCCAGCCTATCGGTCTTATATCGATTACATTCAGGGGAGTGTGCTACTGTGCTTCATAATCAATCCATCTCCATTTCCACATAAAAAACATTTTTGAGGCCACATTAAAAAAAAAGTTGTCGGTACCGAAAATCCCAGGAAATCCCGGTACTGTTTTGCGAAATCCCGAAAATCCCGATTCTTTGAATTGGGACAGGTTCTAAAGGTGATGATATTGAAGGGTTTGGGGCGGGACTCGACTTTGAGTTAGAAGACGACCACCATAACCAAGATATGTAAAGACTAACCTTTGTGTAATTTTAACAAAGAATTATTTTAATAAAGAAATATTGCATATATCCGATTAGAGTGTGGTTTAATTAGTATTTTAGCATATTAAATGTGCATTGGAACGTTTTTGTGAATCATATATTTTTACTATGCCACGTGTTTAGCAATTTCTCAAAAACGTTCCAAAGAAATTAATTTAGTTTTATCAAAAAATCTACCTAGGTTGTAAAATTAAAGCAAACATTAAATTAAAGTGTGTTACGATATGTTTCGATAATTAAAGTTCAATACTAGAAAATTACATGTTTTCGCTGAGTAATATCGGATTGAACTTTAAACGCGATTTCCCAAAAACTTAACCCATGTGGATTGGAACGTTTTTCAGAAACTACGTCCAATTATGAACAAGGATATATATTAACCAAGAATATAACAACAACTTTTAATTAATTGATAAAGTTTGATTTATTTTGTGTTTTATAATAGCGACCATAGAGCATAATAATGATCATAGCATAGAGCTTAGCGGAACTGACGTGACTGAATCATAATAATTTAAACCGCCAAAACAAAACCTCCGTCAACCCGCTAACCGCTTTCGTAATTTCATAATTTGTTTTCTCATTTCTGCAACCATCATTGCTTGATTGTGTTTGTGCCGGCCGGCTTCTGCTAATATTTGCTGATTATACTAGTCATTATCGTTTCAATCCAACGTTAACATAAATTTTCGGTTTTATTGCGTTTTAATTGCAGTTTCTTTTGTAAAATTAGCGTTAATATTTCAGTAAAACATGTATGTAAGAGTACGATATCGATCTCAAAAAGACGTTACAGTAGTTGTGCCTTCGAAACTCACAAAGATTGAAGAATTTAGAAGGCTCGTTGAAGATAAATTTCATATTCCACCGAAATCCCAACATCTGATGTATAAAGGAAGACTGGTAAGTAGGTACCTAGCTCGTGTCCTCTTGCCGTGCTGGTAATTCACATTCCTATCCTTGAAGTACAGCGTAGTAAAAGTAATCAATTTTGCTGTACCTAAGTAATATACTTACCCATGTGTGCAGTCAAAATTATTTCGATCAGTTATTTTACTGTAGGTAATTCAATTTACCGTGGCCCTTACCACGTGGCATCCTAGCAGTTGATGTGTTGAAAATTAGTTCCAAAACATAGTTTGCAGGCACGAAGTTATATCTTGTTGTGCCTGCTGATGCAGAGAGGTTCTATTAATGACATTGAAATTACATAAAATACTAAAT